>VYZR01033580.1:2756-18880 GCA_013400675.1 Oxylabes madagascariensis
CCATTCCCTGTGTCCTGTCCCTCCATCCCTTGTCCTAAGTCCCTCTCCAGCTCTCCTGGAGCCCCTTTGGGCAGTGGAAGGCTCTGGCTGGCCTGTCAAGAGAAGTCATTAATGCCCCAAAGAGCACAGAGCACAGGATTTAGGAAAACCAGGGGAGGAAGCTGGACTTCTTTGATCTGGCAAGGAGGAGACTAAAGCCAATGTAAGGCCAGCCTGCAGCTCCCTAAACAGCAGCTACAAAGGTGACAGAGCTCTGCAGAAGCCTCTTCTCAGGCAGCCAGAGCACCTTGCCCACTGTGCTCAGGATCAGCCCAAGGATCAGATCAAGTCCAGAGAGGAAGGGATGCCATTCCCTCTGTGTCTGCTGCATGGACTATGCCCAAGTGAACATCAGCTATGCCCCATCAGAGCAGCCTCGGCAATTAACACCCTCTTCTCACCCATCGGTTCCTTGTGACAGAGTTCATCCCGTAAGGAATCACAGCGTGCATTCAGCTTCCTGCTCAGAATTTGCGCCATCTAATTTACTCACAATTAGCATAGATGATCTAATATTCCTTTCTGATCTCAATTCCCACTAAACCCATCAAATTCAATCTCCCTTTTTGTACACAGACTACAAAAGCTCGAGTCATTACAATTCCTGCCCGGTTCCGCGCTGGTGTAAACGAGAGAATGAGACCCTTAAATTTCCAAAGAGCTTGAAGGCAGCGTTGCATTAATGAACCTCCTGGAACAACCATGTGTCTGTAAAGAAGAATGTCAACTACTTGTATGGCAGCCTTTGAAGGTCTCTCCAAGGAGGAAACGAGCCATCAGCCCGGACAAATTCCCCAGCTGGTGGGTTTTGATGGATCACAAGACAAACGGATCTGTACAAAGAGACGCTGAAATTGTTTTACAAGGCCTGACCTCAGCCCTGCTCTGACCTGCTCCACTCACACAGCCTGAGAAAAACCCCTTCAGGTGGGTACACACGGATCTGGGGATGCAAAATGGTTGTGACAAAATCCAAGCACCAAGAGAGCACTTCAGGATCTGGATGGAAAAAGGGGGAAAAAGCAGCATCGTTCATGTGAGTGATTCGATGTTTATCTTCCACACCAAACAAGCTGAGACAGTTTCACACCTTAAACTTTGTAAAACAGTCTGAAAGAGGGACTTTGCACAAGGGATGGAGGGACAGGACACAGGGAACACACAGGGAGTGGCTCCCAGTGCCAGAGGGCAGGGTTAGGTGGGATATTGGGAGGGAATTGTTCCCTGTGAGGGTGGGCAGGCCCTGGCACAGGGTGCCCAGAGCAGCTGTGGCTGCCCCTGGATCCCTGGCAGTGCCCAAGGCCAGGTTGGACACTGGGGCTTGGAGCAGCCTGGGGCAGTGGAAGGTGTCCCTGCCCATGGCAGGGGGTGGGAATGGATGATCCTTAAGGTGCCTTCCAACCCAAACCATTCTGGATTCTGTGAAAACACCTGTCAGACCAATCCTGCTGCTGACATCCCAGTCTGTTTTGGGAGAAGGCTGTTGCTTTGCTCAGGAATTCATCAAGTGGAAAGCTGTTCTATGAACACAAACACTTGTGCACCCCACGCTGTATTCATCTGAATTTCAGTTTCCAAGGGAAGTTTGACATTAGTTCCCAGCACACATCACCGCTGAAATGTATCATTCTTTGTTTCCCACATAATAAAAAATTAAACAAAGACTCTCAAATTACTAATTAGATGCCATTGCTTAAATAAGGGTGCACAGAAGCAGTGGCCAAAATAAAGGAGTTTTAATTTTAATGAAAGGACAGCAGTGTATGAATTATATTTGACCACGCAGGGAGTAGAAACTTCTTTTAGGAGAACAAAAGCATAATTTAAAAAACAAAAAAACAAAAAAAAAAAAAAAAAAAAAAAAAAAAAAAAAAAAAAAAAAAAAAAAAAAAAAAAAAAAAAAAAAAAAAAAAAAAAAAAAAAAAAAAAAAAACAAAAACAAAAACAAAAAAAAACCCCCGAAGAAACAAGTTTACAATCAAATGTTTTAAACCAGCAAGCTGGGATTCTTGACTTAAATATAATTAAAATCTGCAATAGAATTTAAAAATAGATTTAAAACGAGAAGTAGGTACATGAAACAATCATTTACCCTCCTGCCAGACAGAGCTCCAGAATCCCTTTTGCCAAGAAAACAGGAAATTTCAAGAGAAATTGAGTATTTAAAATAAATTACACCTATTGCAGCCCTTCCCCATATAAAATACAATAATATTCCAAGATATTGTTTAAGGAAAACAATAAAAGGAAGGCAAAAACTACCTTAAATAGGATGGTGAATGGTAAAATGCAGCTCTCCCACCCTTCCCCACCAGGAATGCAGTCACAGGCAGGCTGTGTCTATACACAGGAATACAACAGGAAAAATTAAAGCGGGTGTAACAACAACAAACAGAATGGAATCCATTCAGATCCTCCCACTATCAAATTCCTTGGATGATGACTGTTGGAATGGGCATAAATTCAGAATACAAAAATCCAGAAGATAAAAGATGTCAGTTCACTGCCACTCTGCCTTTGCTAGGACTGTGTAAAGCCCTCGAGGAGTTCAGAGCATGATAAAAACCAGCTTTTTCTTCAGCTCTCACCATTACTTTTGAGTGGCACCAATGCTAAACCCCAGAGCTACAAGGGCTGCTGTGCCACATAACTAATCCCTGCAAAGTTTTTATCCAAGAAGCCTGAAAGCAGCCTTGCAAGGGAAATATCAATAATTCCTTTCCAGGGATTTGGAAAACAAAAATCCAGACAAACGACAGATCTTGCTCCAAGTCACGCAAGAACTCAGCTCCTGTGTCATGCACAGTCCATGCTGAGTCCCTGCTTTTGTCTTTCCCTGGCCGTGATGGCAAGGCATCTCTTACCATCTCTTCCCCTTAAGCCTAAAAAAATACCTTGGCACACTGCAAAAGAGTTCATTTCCAAGAGAGAAAAACATAACTTTGCCTTTGACAACTGTTTTTTAGACTGAAATATCCTCTTGAACAAGAGAATTTTCCATACTGGGAAAGGTGTGAAAGCTCTCCAGCTTCTCCTTGCCAAGTTTTAATCAGTATAATCCAGGACTAACTTCCCAAGCATGGAAAATGGGAAGGTTTTGGGTTTTCCCCATCCCACGGGGAGTTCTGCTGCTGAGGGATGAATAAAAAAAGGTCAATTCCAGTGTGGATCCGCAGCATTCCGTGAGCTCCAGCAGCTCCATTCATAATTCATGGTGTTGACATACCTACCTGCTACTTGGGAAAGATGAGCACAGAAAAACACGACATGGGGAAGAGCTTTTTCCTTCTTTCACTCTCCTTTCCACTCTCCCAACAGGAAAAAAAAAAAGGCTGAAGAAGCAGAGTAGGGATTAATCCCAGAAGAATAAATTTATTGCTTCCACGTAAGCCCCTGGCTGTCCAGAAGCACATCTGTACACTCACAAAAAGCAAGTTTTATATATTATTTTTAACAGGTAAACATGGTCATTTACCTTTGTAATTATCAGTTTGAAACTGCAGGGAAAGAGACATCCCTGTGAAATGGGAAACATCCCTGTGAAACGTAAACAGCCAAGAGTGTTCAGATGGTTCAACATGGAATGTTGTCAAACATGGAAAACTTCTGAAATCTGATAAGTGGAGAAACCTGACAATAGGAAAGTGCTGAATTTATACAATCCCAGAATGGTTTGGGTGGGAAGGGACCTTAAAGATCACCCAGTTCCACCCCTGCCATGGGCAGGGACACCCTCCACTATCCCAGGGTGCTCCAAGCCCTGTCCAACCTGGCCTTGGACACTGCCAGGGATGGGGCAGCCACAGCGGCTCCCTGTGCCAGGGACTCAGCACCCTCCCAGGGAACCATTCCTTCCCAATATCCCATCTGTCCCTGCCCTCTGGCAGTGGAAGCCATTCCCTGTGTCCTGTCCCTCCATCCCTTGTCCCCAGTCTCTCTCCAGCTCTCCTGGAGCCCCTTTAGGCCCTGGAAGGGCTCTGAGCTCTCCCTGGAGCCTTCTCCTCTCCGGGTGAGCACCCCCAGCTCTCCCAGCCTGGCTCCAGAGCAGAGGGGCTCCAGCCCTGCAGCAGCTCCGGGGCCTCCTCTGGACTCTCCTGCAGCTCCAGGTCCTTGTGCTGCTGGCCCAGGGCTGGGGCAGCTCTGCAGGTGGGCTCTCACCTGAGCTCAGGGCAGAATCCCCCCTCAGCCAGGGCACGGGGGTTTCTGGGTGCACATGGCCAGGCCATGTCCAGCTGTTCATCCCTCAGCACCCCCAAATCCTTGTCCCCAGGGCTGCTCTCCAGCCCTTTCCTGGCCAGCCTGGGTTTGTGGCTCGGGCTGTGTTAATTCTAGGAGGGCTCCCTCTCCCCCGAGCGAGCGCCGTGGCCATTAGCACACGATGACAAGCTGGGGTCATGTCGTGGAACACTCCAGCATGTGGAGTATCATGCATTTAGTTTGTATGCAATTAAGACCATTTCATTGTCTCATCAGGTTCCCTGTGATACCCAATTAAATAATAACACAAGGAAAGCACTCTTAATTAATGAGGAAAATGCTCTACAAGCTAGACACAGGTGTGTGCGTATCTCAAGTAGGGCCTGAAACAGTTGAACAGATCATTTAATCTTTATTAAAAAAATTCCCACTCAAATTTGTATCTAATTACCTCAATAGCAGGAATCTTCCTGATTTCTTCCAAGGGGGTTAAATTTCTTTGCAATATTCAACAATCAAGTGGTTTATAAAAGACTCAAATTAAAACTGACACTTGGAGTGCAAGAATGATCACAATTTCCACATCGTTATTCTGGGGATGGAACAAACTGGGTTTAAACCATCTTCCTCCTTGCAATGTTTTTACAAAATCAATCTCCTCTATTGATATTGAATGAGCACATTTGTGTTTATTCTTATTCCGGCTCTGCTATTTGGGTTGAGCTAAATGAAAGCCCATCCCCACTGTTAGATTAGTCAGGGCAACATTTTTTAAAGAAAGATACTGGAAAAAGGCAGGATATCATCCTAAGTCTCATCCTTACACGCTTCAGTGAATGGAATGGTAAAATTTAACTGCAAAAAAGGACATTTCCATCAAGCGCAGCACTTTTGTGCCCCAATTTCTTCAGCAAATAAAGTGGACGTGTGTCCTTCAATGCATTAAACACACAGGGCCATTCTGGAGAACTGTATGGAAAATCATGTAGTCATTGTAGGGACAACTGGGATAATCTTTATCTCCTGTTTCCCATTGCTTGGTTTCAGTGACATTCCAACCTGAATCGGTTGGAATTAATCAAGCCACAGTTTTTTAGCTTTGGTGAGAATGAAGTATGGAAACAAAGTCCTAAATTCTGACTTTAGGAGCAGGAATTGCAAGGAACATTATTTGCAGGGAGTGAGGCACATGAAAATCTGCCCTTGCCTTTCTTCCCAGATCCTCAGGCACAGTCACCTTCTCTGGGAGATCAGCCTTCCACCTCTTCAGCTCTTTTTTCCCCAGACAGCAGAAGAAACCAGCTTTCTAGAAACTCATATCTTACTCACAGCACAATAAAAGTCTTTGATTTTTAAAAAATATTGTACAAAAAATTTCAAAGTACCTATCCAGGCTACGGCAGCCTGCCCAAAATCTTCTACAGTAGATCCCTATGGGGAAAGGTTGATAAAGAGGACAGAGCTGTCAACCTGTACTTTCATAACCTCCCACCCTAGTTTTTCATCACAAGGTTCTTCCCTAAGCTCTGCATTTCTTACTTCAGCTGCTCATTCTCAGCTCTTGAAAGTTTTGGCACAAAGGAGCCACGGAGACGATTTTTTCTCTTTGATCAATCACGTCCCACTGTTCAGAAAACAGGCTCCAAACCATTAATCTTGCTTATGTTATCCAAACGCTTGCTAGGATCTCATCTTTCCTATAATTTATTTAGCACCGAGTCCCTTGACAATACATCTGAGGTATTCTTAGATCACTTCAAACATCCGTCAGGCCAGGAGTTCTGATGGCGAGGCAGAAGTGGCAGCGATGAGTTTTAGATGCAGACAAGCGCTGATCAATGCACGTGGCACTTCAGGAAATGCCATGAACAGTGTCCAGCTGTCCCTCGGTGAAGTCTGGCTTCAAGGAGCACAAGGGATCACCTGGAGACATCCAGGTACCACAATCCCTCCCCTGGAGCCAGAGGATTTCAACAGAGGCTTTGTCTTGCCGCTGACAGGATTCTTGCTGCGTCCTTTTACCCGGTGCTGGCACGCACTTGAAACCCCATTTTATACAGTTCCCTAAGTTATTTTCCCATGACACCGCAGCCAGAGGTGAACACCTGGCTCGGGATCGATTTGGGGAGAAAGGAAGGTTATCTATGGTTTGCATCCAGCAATTACAGCAGTGGTGAACTGCATAAATCCCTCCTTTAACTGGTAGTGTGTGGAGAGCCACCAGACAGCACCCACCACATCATCACATTCCCAACCAGCCCAGGTTTCCACAGGTATTTTACAGCTTTTTTTTACAGAGATTCTCTCATATCCTCAGGAAGCTGGGGAGAAAAGGAGGCTCAGAGAGAACCTTCTGGCTCTGCACAACTCCCTGACAGGAGAGTGGAGCCGGCTGGGGTCAGGCTCTGCTCCCAGGGAACAGGGATAAGAGGAAACAGCCCCAAGTTGAGCCAGGGGAGATTCAGATTGGATATCGTGAAAATTCCTTCCTGGAAAGGGTTGTCCAGCCCTGGAGGGATTTCAAAGCTGTGTGGATGTGGCACTTGGGGACGTGGGTCAGTGGTGGCCTTGGCAGTGGTGAGGAATGGTTGGACTCCATGGTCTTGGAGGGCTTTTCCAACCTTAACAATTCTGTGATTCTATATAGGGGAGTACATTTCTTATATAAATATAAATATAAATATAAACCTTTTTAACCTTCCCTCTCAGCAATCCAGTTCCATTCCCATATGCACCATGTGCTCCACAACATTTTCGGGCTTGTCTCCAGCTCCAGTTAATTTGAGCTGTATCCCACACCCACCCTTCCCACTGTGCCATCCTCCGCAGAAGTTTTTAACTGGAACGAGGTGGTAATTTTAATGTGAAGGTTGGCCCATGAACTAAAAAACAACGTTTCCATCAGCAAACTCCATCACATCTACGGTGTTAAAGGAAAAGTGATCAATTTTAGAGATAAGAAGTGCTCTTTTCCTCAGATCATTCACCCCAAAAGGCAGTTCACCTTTAAAGGGCTCTCCTTTTAAAACACCAACTTCCATGGATGCATGGGTGGGCACACGGTGCCTGGAATTTTCTCTGGGATGCTCCTGCAGTCAGGCTCTCCCTCTGATAAGCCAACCAGACTTAGCTCTGTGCTTCTCTGTGAGTGTTTTTTCTAGTCCTCAGACTATTTCTGCGTTTCTCCTGTTCCCCTACAATTTATCCAGGAGCTATTTCTGGATGTTGAAATGGAAATCATACACAGGAAAGTCACAAGCACCAAATACAGAAATGAAATCTGTTCTCTTCTAAATATTTTCTTGCTCATACACCTAAAAACTAAAAAAAAAATCCCCAAAAACTAAAAAAAATAATTAAAATTGCCCTTTTTTCTACAACTTTTTTTCTACAAACATCACTGCTGATGTTTACACCCACCTGCTCTGTAATCCCTAACACAACTCTCTCAAACCCCTTTAGGCACTTGGAAGGTGCTCTAAGATCTCCCTGGAGCCTTCTCCTCTCTAGGCTCCCAAAATCCTGTTGCATCCACTGCTGGATCATTGAAACCCTTCTGAAACCCATCCACTTGACCACAATATCGCATTTTTAATAGGATTAATAGAATATTTATTTGCTAACATCCTGCCAATTTTCTCCATCAGAATACCACTTGGTAAGAAAACACCTCCCAGGTCACAATTTGAACAAGAGCTTCCCTGGATCCATCCCAGAGGTTTCAGCAGGGCACCAGGTCTGCAGGAAGGCAGGAGCAGGGTGAGTTCTCAGGGCTGCTGCTCTGCTTTGAGCTACTTAATTGAAAGCAGTAATTTAAGCACAGTCAACTCGATTTCATTTCCTAGTGATGACAAAAACTGGCAACCTATTTAGGCATTATTAACTTAGAATTAAGTTGATATTAACCTGGCTGTAAGTAGAAAGCAGATCTGCTCCAACAGGACTGAGTTCCAGTCTTTGAGCACCCCTTTATTCATTGGGGTTTGGCCATCTCTGGGTGTTCTTACATAAAACCACTTTTTAAAGATGTTTATTGTAGACAGGGAAGAATCCTGAATGGGTAAATCGAAACCAATAACCCTTGAAAAATGGATTTTCACAACTTTCCTGATCTATGGATTTAAAGAGACACAAGTTTGGAGAGCCTAAACAACCCAAAGTGAAAAGCCACATAAAAGCACAACGATGTCTTTAACCTCTAATGATGGCTTCTCACCCATTCTGTAAAGACTGTATTCAGAAACAAATCTCAGAAAAACCTAGGATGATGGACATTTTCCACATTTCATTTTCCAGTTTATTTTAGCATGTGAGAACAAAATTGTGAGAGCTTGCTAATAATGTGTATTATGGACACACTGCCAAGCAGGACTAAATTATCCCTGTGTAGAAGAATCCCTCTCAGATGAAACACTGAAGGAACAGCAATTTTAATGGATCAGCTCGATTTTCAAGGCATTTTGGGAAACAAAACTGGCTTTAAAAATAATGTACCTCCACACTTTTTTCTTCTGAAATTAGAGTGACACAGTTATCTTGAAAAAACTATTTTTAAAGGCTTCCAGCTCTCTAACTTCCCTGAGTTATCTGATAACACTCTGGCTTCACTTCCCAGTGTTAATTGGGTTTGTTCCTGCACTCCTGTGTGTTGCCTACAAACACAAAAATGAACCAAATCAGGCAGAAACCATCAGGGTTAATTATAATCAGTACCAAAATCTCGAGTGCTATTTGTGGCAGCATCGGGTTTTTATCTGCTCTCCGAGAATGAGCCACTCAGTAAAACAAACACAGAAGGGAACTCAGGAACTGCGTCCCTGTGGATCCAGGTGCTTTTTGGGAAGGTTTAAAACGGAGTCTCTGAATGCTCTGTGCAGAGTCTCTGTTTGCCCAGTTTTGGTGGTTTCTTACTGCATCCAGCTACTTGAAACGAATGTAAAATGCCCAGGGGTTTTATAACCTCTCGTGCTGCTGATCCTTCCCACTGTTACCGCTCTGGCAGGAAACACGACTCCCAGAAAACTGCTCCAATTAAAACAGATTTCCGCTCTCCCTACCAGGAATGGACTCTGGATACTCCCCAGTAACTTTAAAATGGATACTCCCATTAAATTATTTCAATATAAAAAGATTTGCAGACAGCACTGATATCCAACTGAGCATCTTCATGAGAACACATCTCAGGTAAATTTAATATCTGGGTTTTTTTTCCGCTCTCTCTTTACTTAATGGCAATATCCCTAAAAGTACCAGAGCTCCTGGTGTCTACCTTGAGGCAGGAAAAGAAACACTGCCCAGTTTTCTCTTCCCTCAGGCCAGCCCATGCTCCAGGAACCCTGCTGGTATCTCCAGAGGGCAGGCAGAAACCAAAGGCCAAAAAATAAGAGATTGTTTTACCCAGTGTTCTTCCCACTATATTTGGGTAAATATAAACATCCACAGACAGCGAAAAATATGAAAAAAATATGAAAAAAAATCATAAAAAGGTAAAAATCATAGGAAGGTCAGGTAAAACCTAACCTAAACTGAAGACACAACTTCCTGCAGGAAGAAAACTCCATGATCCATAAGCCCCATGGCTTATCCTGATAGCCAGAAAATCCTGATAACACCAAGAGAAACATATTCTAGAATCAATGCCCTCCCTGCCCCAGGAGGAAACTCTGCTGAGGTCCTTTCAGATTTAAAAACAAGATTGCCAACGAAGTAAAGCCCAGCTAATCCTGACTGCCGGCACAGTCCTGGAGAGAGAGGTCTCCCACGGAGAGAAGATTCAAATCAAGATTTTCACAGATCAGAGGCAGCAGCCTGAAATGAGTGAGAGAGGGTGACACCAGAGCAGTCCCCACAGCCCTGATGTCACAGCAGAGACATTTCCATGTGGTAGGAGCCAATTGGCCCCGAAACCTGTCTAAGACTTTAAATAAAGGGCACAATAAAGGAGCCCAACCACAGAGGGTCCGCAGCATTCTCATTCCTTCATGTGGCAGGGAAGGGGGGAGGTTGTCACTGTAGCATCTTCCAATGTTTCATTTATCTCTCTCAGCAAGTGCACACACGTTATCAACCCTTTTTGCCCCTTTCCAAATGGGAAACTGAGGCACTGCTTATGCAGTTTGGGAACTGGAGGGAAATCTGGGGCATGGAAAGAAGCAGATGCCAGCCTTCCACCACCGGATCATGAGAGCATCGTTCATCCCTAGCAAATTATGAGCCACAACATAAGAGGCTGGAGATTTGAGTTCTCTTCTGGCAGGGAATGAAGAAGTTCAGCACGAGGCTGAAAATCCATCCCCAAAAAATCTCCCCTGAAGACAATTCTGTTACGTGGAATTTGGTTAGAGCCAGCAACACCGGCCACAAACAGAGGAAAGAAAGATTCTCAGGGGCTGAATGCCAACATGGAACGTCAGGCTCGGTATTGGGAGAAGGGGAAAACACACAAACTGTAGGGAATGGGATGGAACATGCACAGTCAAGTGCCAGGAATGTCAGTGAGGAGCATCAGGAAAGCAGGAGAAAGTCAAGGACATGCAGGGAAACACCCATGGTGAAAGTCACACTAAACTGTACGTGTGTATTTAGTGCTGGCAGGAAAAAACGACCTTGGATTATGGAGAAAAATTGTTTCATGCTGCTTTCTCCAGCCTGTGTTCAGAAAAACCGGCCTCTGCAAACACGCTTTGTGGATCAGCACGATGGCCTCCAAGAAATAGCTGGCTGCCATGGATTTCCCAATCCTGGCTGATCACTGGGGCCACGAGAAGGAGCTGAGCCCACTGGGAGCAGCCACGGAACCGAGCAGGTGAGGAAAGATCTCAGGGATCCTGGAAAAGAGCTCCAAGGGAAAGCCGACGTCAAGGGCTGGCAATGTTCACACGATGCCATGCCAGGCTTTTCCTTCCCGCTGGCTCGAGGGTGCCAAGGGAAGCCGAGGAGGAGCTGGTAGGAGCTGCCTCCCAAACCAGCAGGAATCTGCTTCCAAACAGGACAGGGCTTTTGCCGAGCCTGGAGCTCAGGGAGAGGCAGGAACTGCAGGCTGCAAACCCCTCTTGCAAACAGCGCCTCAATGCCAATGCTGAGTGCTCCACACTGCATCCACGGGCTCCTGGCACATCCACAGGCTACAAGATGCACCCAGCACCAGATGCAAGAGAAGGCCCCCAAAAAATTATGGAACTGAACAACTGATGAGAGGATATTCGGATTTGAGTGATGGAGCAATAGTGGAGGGAAGGGAGAGATCACGAATTGCAGAGCCAGCATCTTTCCAACTAATAAGACACCTTCCCTGATGAAACTGCTGATGCATCCAGGAAAGGCACAAGCTGAACACAGGAGAAGGACACTTAGAAGGGGAAATGAGGCACAAAGTCAGACAAGAGCGTTCATAAAATAAAAAAAAAAAAAAGAATTTTCTGTTGCTATATATGGATGCAGGGAGTCTGGATAACAAGCAGGAACAAATGAAATCCTGGCCAGCAGTAAGAAAAAAATGAGCATGTGATTGGACTTGAAAATCATTAGTCCCATGGTGTTCAGATCTGAAAGGAGGAGATGGCTGCAATGTCTCCCTAAAAAAAAAAAAAAAGGTGGGAAGGCTCTCCTCTCTTCCAGTTATCAACACTGCAGGAAAACTGAATTTCCAGGGCAGAAACTTGGTGTGTTTTAATGAGTGAAGCCAGAAGGAGGCCCTGGGAAGCACCAAGGCAGGTAGGTGAGTCCGTACTGGGAAAAAAACCCATGCGGGGTTAGGGAGGAGACAGGAGGGATACAGAAACTCTCATGCAGGAAATAATTACAAGAGATTAGCTGCCCAAAATCCTAGGTGACAATTTGTAACACCGAGTAACTGATCTGGGCCTCGTTACAAGAAATGAAGCTGCAGAAATCACCGGACTGGAAGCCTTGAGAGTGCAGAAAAAGAACAGACTCGTATTTAAATATATCTCAGTTTAGTAATTCAATCAAGATTGCAAAATGTCTTGATTTCAATAATTGATTTTAACCTGTGTGACATTTCTGCTTTTTTAGTTATCATCTTAACGAAATAGCAACATAATCACAGGCTCACAGAATCATTTGGGTTGGGAAAGACCTTTCAGATACTGAGTCCAACTGTAATGAAAATTGGCATCACTTGATTTTCCACAAATACAATGCCGCAGAGGAAAAATTAAGGAATTTGCATATAGATGATCCACTCACCAAGTTTCAAAATGCTTTTGGGATCAAAAGGGAAATAGCTCCAGAGTGAAGTTTGAGAAAGCTCAAACTTCAAATCAGAGACTGAACTCCCCTCACAATCAGTGGGAAGACACCAGAAAGATTATTTAACAATTTATATAAAAGCAATTACAGGACACAGCCAAAATGAAACAACATGGATGGGTCAAGACCAAACAGTGTCAAACCAAAACAGCCTGGTGAAACCCATTAAAGATCAGTGTGCATTGCGCAGGTGGAGAAGTCCCAGCTGGGCTGATGGACAGGAGAAAACAACCCCGAGGGCATATTGGATCACAAGCAAAACGTCAACAATACAATGGAACTGCCAAAACAACAACAACAACAACAACAACAACAACAACAACAACAACAACAACAACAACAACAACAACAACAACAAAAAAAAAAAAAAAAAAAAAAAAAAAAAAACCAAAAAAAAAAAAAAAAAAACCCNAAAAAAAAAAGGCACTTCAGATTGTTTTAAGAGTGCCATGTGGAAACCGGCATTATTTTGTTTTATACAATGCTGACAAGGCCATGCAGTGCCAAGTCTGAGGAGAGAGAGAAGTAAACACACCAGAGTACAGAGGAAAGCTGAGGAAATAATAAAGAGATCTGGATACAAAATGATCCATAAGAACACAGTAAAGGACCTTGCCAGCCCAGGAAAACAAACTGCAGGAGGATGTAACATGCTCTCACCAGGGACAGCAGAAACAAGGGGATGGGTTCTTCTGAACAGCAAAGCAAAATATCTTCATTTCTCAGAGATCACAAAGTCCCAGGGTGGCTTGGCTTGGGAGAAACCTTAAAGCCCACCTAGTGCCATTCAAACCCTGGCCTGGAAAAATTCCAGGGATCCAGGGGCAGCCACAGCTGCTCTGGGCACCCCGTGCCAGGGCCTCGCCACCCTCAAGCCNAATTAAAAAATTACCACTGTATGTGTCAACAAAGCAGCTGAGCAGATTCCGAGTTGGCCGACGGACAGATGACTAAAAGCAGCCACCCGTGGAAAATCACCGGCAAAGTGAGCTGCAGTGGGGTTCTGCTGGGCCTCATCCAGAGCCCACAACCATTCCAGAGGTCCACTGTAGCCCTGGAATCCAGGGAACAAAATGGGAAAGCCAGAGGCCCTCAAGTGGAACCTGCCCAACGCTCCCCAGGCAACGCCGTGAGTTTAAGTGGAATCAAGAGTTCCCTCCAAAGGGACAAGTTACTGGGTATCAAAGGATATTTAGGCAAGAATTGGCTTTTGGAAGCAACAGACACAAATTGAAATGACACCTTGGATGCTGCAGGGACGAGGCAGCCACCACCTCCCTGGGCAATCAGCTGTGCCAGTGTTTTGCCACCCATACTGTAAAAACTTGTTCCTTCTCTCCGTGCCCTGTTCTGCCATGCTTGGTGATGTCCCACACTTCCTGGAATCCCCCAGGAACCCACCCTGTCCCTGGCATCTGCTCCAGCAGCAGCACAGCTTCCCTGGAAAGCAAAACCATGTGGGTAAGGTGCTCCTGGGCTGTTCCACCGTGTTTGCTTTGCTGAGGGCTCAAATTTAAAGACAGTCAAAAAGTTCTTATACAAAGCAATATTTTCTTGAGCTCCCAAATCCATATTAAAAGACTCAGCTATCCAAGAAAGTTCAACAGCTGGGATTTGAATGCCTCAGTAAAGGAAAATAACCCAGTTCTCCAATTTATGGCACTGCATTTTAAGGCTTGAAAACTTCTGTTGTGAATGTAAGTCAAGTCAAGAGCAAACTGGAAAATATGTGGAATGCCATCATTTTGTAAAAGCCATTAAAAGTCTCATTAAGTGACACCATACACAGAAAACTGAAGAAAATGACTTGCAGAATAAACTACTACAGAATCAAATGTTTACACAGGGACCCATTCCAAAGTAATTGTATTTTAAATGCTCACGAGCTTCATAGAAAATACTTTTCAGCAGGGAAAAGCCCCCAGAACCTGTCTGTCCATACAGGCATGACAATTACCCTAGGTAAAATGTCATCAGGAACTACAGTGAATGATCTTACTTTGTCCATCAAATTGGCAGGAGAAGGTAGAATCATGGAAATGTTAAAGAGTGGAAAAGACCTCATGGATCATGGAGCCCCCCAGCTCTGCCAAGGCCAGCACCAACCTGTGTCCCCAAAGTGCCATATCCACGTGGCTTTTCAATCTGTCCCTGGATGGGGACTCCACCCCTGCCCTGGACAGCCCATGGGACTTCTTAGGACCTCGTTTAAAATAACCACAAAAATCCCCTTGTGCATTAAAAAGCGAGTTATTATTGCCTATAAATCCAAGTCTAAAGAACTGAATGGAAAACAGAGGGAAAGAAGACCATGCTCAAAACCTCTCGCCAGTCTGTAGGATGTATTTCCAAACTCAGAATGGTAAAACCCACTCTTTATCAAATTTAGGGAGCTCGTATCTAACAGCAGAGAAAGCAGAAGCCCAAGCACTGGGCTTTAATTTGTGGCAGATAAAGAGCCTGATGCCATAAAAGAGGCAAATCTCTTTTATTAAGTTCTACAGCAAATTAGAAGGAAAAACCCTGCGGACCCCGAGATGTTATGGTCTATTTTAACTTTTGCTGCAGTCTGCAATCGTTATCCATTTTATCAAAGAATTAGACATGCCTAACAGGCATGATGGCATCTATTCTTTGGGGCTTTTTTGCCAGTTTAGTACTTTTCCTCTCATAAAATACTCTAAGCTTGTCTCCAATAATCCTTCCAAATCTCTAACCCTTGCTGAGACAAGGAAGGCAAAAACGATCAGCCTGCAAATACACTTCAGCTTTATTCTTCCTATTGAGAAAGTTATCGTACCAAGGCCACAATAAACCCCAGTTTTCTGCTCTGACTTTTCGTTTTTCCACTCTCCAGTTTTCCACGTGACAGTTTCAGCCAAGGAGAGGAAGGAGAGACAGGGTGAAGCACAAGCAAATACAAACCAGAGGAGGGGAATGTGGTTTTTTTCAGCTTTTGTAAATCCTATGACGATAATCTCCTAAATGGTTTGCTGGGGAGCGTCAGCAGGCCCACATTTTTTTCCTCCCAGAAAGCACAGTCACTTGAAATTCCTGTGCAGTGCTCAGGGTTTTCAGCACATCCATAGTAAACAAAACCCAGAGGAGCTCTGGAAAAATGGTCCAAGTCCCACTCAGACTCTAAAAAATCTGTGCGTCTCCGTCATCATCAACAAAAGCTCATTCCCTATGTGGTTCTTAAAAATAAAGAGCTTCCACAAATTTCAGATCTGCAAATGCTGGATATGCCTTAAAAACTGGATCTTTTCTGCCTGGTATCTTAATTACAGGTCTGGGATTGCTGCTTCAGATGCCCATGGCACACCTGCCCTCAGCAAAAGAAAATCCGGGAAATTCCCAACTGTTGCTTCCCATTCAAGCTAACAAATAAACATAAAATCCCACCTCAAGGTTATCCACCTAACAAAGCACTGATAAATCAGAGCATAACACGAAATATAGATCACTGGCATGACTTTACATTGATTTCATTCTCTCTCTCTGCCCAGGTGGGCAGGTAGGAAGTGCAATCACGTTATCTTGACTTTCTCCAAAAATCAGGTTTACACAAACTTTTTTGTAAAAAATTCTTTGCTGGAAGGTGGGCAGGCCCTGGC
>VYZR01033600.1:0-11236 GCA_013400675.1 Oxylabes madagascariensis
CTCAGGGAAGCGCCGCGCCGCCGCCTCAGCGGCGCCCCCCGCCCTCAGCTCCCGGAGCCGGCCGCCTCCCTCTGCCCCGCGCCAGCCCTGCCTCGGCCGAGTCCCTCGGTAGTCGGACAATTAATTGGTTAATTAATCGGCCCCGATGTGCGGACACCGGCAGCGGTCGGGTCCGCAGCAGCGGAGCGGAGCCCTGCGCTGTGCCCAGCCAGCCCTGCCTTACCTGGGCAAAGCGAGCCCTGTCCTACCTGAGCAAAGCAAAGCCCGGCTCTGAAGGGAGCGGGCAGCAATTCCCAAGGGGCGGTACGTGCTGAGGGGTGGGGTGTGAGCTGCTGGGAAAGGTATCTGGGGAGAAATAATAAATACAAAAAAAAAAAAAAAAATAGCGTGCAAGCTCTTTTCCTGGAGGAGACAGGGACCAGCTGTCAGGCAGCAATCCCTGTGTAACGCAGTACAGCCATGGAAAAGTGGGGATAGCAAAGGGCTCTGCTCGCTGTTAACTCACTCGTTTTAGCTTTGAAAACGTGCAGAACGGCACATCAAAATAGTAAACAAATTATCACCCCAAAACACAGCTGCTCAGGATAGCCGTAGCAAAGGAAAACGTTTCTCCCAGAACTGTTTTTAAAAAGCATTACACGTTTGCATTTGCAGTCATGTAAGTTACACTAATTGTTAATTAAATAAGCGTTACTCTAAAAATGAGCCTCCAGCAAAATTGTCAGCCTTATTTTGGATTTCTCTACGGAAGAAAGTTCTGATATAAACCAAACACTGAGTTCAGCTAAAGTCACGTCAACCTCAGAGAGGCATAGCAAGGACAAGGAAAAAGCAGCACTGTTGGGTCTGCCTCTCCTAAGCACCAAATGAGAAAAAAAAAATCCCCAAATAAAAGAGTCCTTAGGTCCTGGTGCTCTCCAAAAATACAAAATACAAAAATACACTCAAAGCAGTGTGTACAATAAATATTCACGTGGCTTTAGACTAAACATGTCCATGTAATATGGTAGAGTAGTACAGATTTTAGCAAAATATGCAAAAGGACCTTAAAACACCATAATATAAAATATAAACACAATGAGGAGCTTGAAAAGAAAGAGGGAAAGGAGGGAAAACCGCGTCAAGAAGAGGAGGTTTTGACAAAGACCTTTCATAAAGTTTTAAACTTCTTTTAAAAGAAGACTGGAACAGTGAAGGAGTGTAGTCATGGAGCAAATAAACACAGATCTGGAGGAAAGAAGCCAGATTTCAGAGTTAAACAATGCAACACATGCAAAGAAAGACAGTAACAGCAAGAAAGAAACAGAAAAGCAAACAGGGAAACTGCAACATTACTGCACTGAAGTAGAAAGGAAACAAAAACTGAACAGACTTTCCAAAATAAACTGAAAATTATCAGCATTCTTCCCCAGGCTGATCTGGTTTATGTTTGTGGTGAGAAGTTTAAAGTGTGAATGTCCAGGTATGAGACTTTCATTTGCCCAGGCATATAACCAGATCTTACATTTTCACATCTGGAGGGTTTCCTACCTGTATAAAAAGCAGCCTGGGGAGCGATTAGAAGGAGAATGAAAACCACTGGGCTTTAGGTTGTGACAGCACCGTTATCCAGCCGATCTGCCTGGGGATTAATTCCCTTTCCTCCAGTGGCTTTGTCACACAGGCAAAGCCATCTCAGCCTCGTGGACCTCAGCTTCTTCGTGGTCCAGAATGGGAGGGATGATCCCCGTTGTTGAGGAGAGTTTTCACACTGACTGCTGGGAAGGAGCATGGAAAAGTGAGACCTTTCCTAATTTGTGGTGATTCCATTTTGCTGTGTGCAATATTCCTGTGTGCCAGGTCTTTCCTTGGGGATTCTCCAAAAATATCAAATGTTTGAAGTGGCACCACATAACCTTAATTGTATCCTTAATACCTGTAAGCCCCAGAAGAATGAGCAGCAAGAATTAGGAGTGGAATGCTGGCTGGGAAAAAGAAGAAATGCATATGCACATTTTATTATGGAATTTTGGGGTTCAAATCTTCCTCCCTTCCTCCTCAAGCCAAGGATTGCTGTAGACAAACTTTGCTGTTTTATCCAGCCACAGCCAAAGCACTGTCCTTCTGCAAGGTTTGATTATGGTACAAATTATCCTCTTACTCCTGCATAAGTTCTTTTTTTTTTTTTTTGTGTAAAATTTTCCCTTTACCCCTGTATAATTTTTTTTTTTTTTTTTTTTTTTTTTTGAGTAAGAGAACATTGCTTCGGAAAAAATTTAAGTCAAGTTAGATACAAAAGAAGCCCAGCATACAGAGACCATGAAGAAAGTGGCCTTGAACAAATCAAGCATTAGCAAGCTAAAAGAGAAGCCAAATAAGGCATCTGTTATTTGTATGATGATGCATAAACTATTTATATTTTATCATCCAGCTGAAAGGCTTTATTATTTCCCTGTGTCACTAAAGTGTTCAAAGGAGTGGAAATATAATTTTTAGTTTGGGTTTTTCATGCATTGAGAATTTAAATTGCATAAATTGCCTTACAACAACAGGATACCTTATGTGTGAAGCTGTTGACAGTGCAGAAACTCGTTTTGCTGGAATGAAAACCATTATTTTTGTTGCTTTGTCCTGAACAAATTGTCAAGTTTTTTACTTTATCCATATCTAGCCAAAGGTGATTGCTGTTGGGCTGGTTACAGTGCATGCCTTTCTCACCTTGTCCAGCAGCTTTTCAGCCAAAGCTTGAGAGCCAAATCTCTCTCTTCCATACGAAAATCTCTTTATTATCATCTATTAGGTGTTCATACATACATGGTTCTTGGGTGTCTTTCTATAAAATTAAGAATAAATATGTTGGATGAAAATATGTTATGTAGATTTTCAATACCAGTTTGTGTAGGAACATCTCACAGTATAAATTGAAACACCTTTTCTTTAAGCTTTGCAGCAATTAAGTAATTCTGAGAGTGCAGCTCTATAAACAGTAAACAACAATCTCCTACTGAAAAAATGAAGTTATATTTGCCCTTCCTCACTGTAATTCTCAGCATTTTCAGCGAGCTCGGCAGCATCTGCAGTGCTGCTGCTGTCATTTATGGCCTTGCAGCTCTCCAGTGTCTCTGGCCTGGTTCTGAGCAGTGCAGCAGAGCATTGCTGCCTCTCCAATTTCAGTGCGATGCAATTTGCTTCTAGGAAAATCCAGGGCACTGCACGCCCCCAGCCAGTTCTCTCAGACTCTCCTCCAGACAGGCTGAGCTCGGTGGCTTCCCTGAATTTTAGATTCTCATTTGCAGCGTTTCTGCCCGAGATTTAGCTTTCTCTTGGTGTGACAAGAAGCTGTGACGTGCAAGAATGCTGCTCAGAGCTTCGAAACCTGAGCTGTCAGGAGCAGGTCCTGCTCACAGACAATTCTCCCCCACAACCCTTTGCTGTTCCACACCTTGGTGCCCTTTTGTTTGTGCAGATCAACTGAGAAAAAGCAAATAGAAAATATCCCTAAAGCCACGTGGCCTCAAAGTGCTCTCTGTTGTGTCTGATGGGTACAGATGTATTTTAGCAGGTGACTATAACTGGGTTTTCCCCATAGTTGGAAATGTGTTGGAGGAATAGCAGTTAAATTCCAAATAATTTTGGGAAGGATTGAGAGTCTGGGTAAATTCCCTTTCAGAACACAGGAAGTTTCAAAGAGCACAAGACAAATGCACCAGGTCAGTTGGGGTAGCACTGGATACTGAGACTATCAAAGCATGAGAATAATTTTAGAATAATGTTTTATAAATTTAATGTGGAGAACTGATGAGTGCCACCTGCACAGGGAATAAAAACTCAATCTGAATAAGCATTATTTGAGCTCCAAAAAGAGGACAAATTTTTTAGAAATTAAAAATCTAGGCTATAATTTGTGTCTATTTGAACAGTCATTCCTACTGCAGAGGCAATAAATACAGCACTTGGATTTACACATGTATTCTATTTTTGAAACCTAACCAAACTGGTTTATTGGGTTTATTTTGACTTTCTGAAAAAGTCTAACCACAACAAAATCTCTTCAGAGCTAGGTACTACAGTTTAAAAATAACAAAGCATAAATAGCTCTTTCCTGACAAACATTTTTAGAACCCAGCCTGAACATATCATAAAAACCTCTTCTGCAGCAGAGCAATTGCACCTGATAGAGAGCTGCACAAAGGATTTCTCACCTGATTTAGTGTGACATTAAGCTGTGCATTGACAATTTCTTGTGGTCACTGAACTCCACTCAATACTTAAGTTTCTCTCCAAGCATTAGAATTACAGCTGTTCATTGTAATAACATAGAGGATGACGGCAAAATTTCATTTTTCTGCGAGGAATCGTGAGTCTGGAATGAGTAGTGACAGGGTAAGATAGGAGGGTCACTGAAAAATACGCAAACCTTCCTTTAGCTCTTCAAAATCATTTTTGTTCTGTTTCTTCATCAAAAAGCCCAAGTGGTTTTTTTCTAGTTCTGGTGAGAAACCTGCTCTCACTGTGATGTGTTTGTACAGAAAGCCTCGCTCCTGCCCAGCTCATGTCACTCTCGGCTTCTATCAAAGGCAGATTCCAGAGACAAGGAAACCCAGAGCAGGCAGAGAATCCATCCCACTGCTCTGCAGCTCTGCTATTCCCAGATAACACATGCTAATTAACATGTGGGTACAAGGTCATAAATACCTGCACCACTCAAAGGTTCATGCAGGCAGCATGAAGACAAAAGTCCATTTTAGCCATGTGCCTGCATTCCTGCACTAAGAGAAAAGTAACTCTCATTAACTGAGAGTTCTGATACAAAAAGAAATCCAAAATAAGAAAAAAAGGTGTCTGGCTTTCAGCTCCAACCTATTTATCCATTGTCTTTCAAGTTCATCTCAAACATTCGGATAAACAAAGATAGGTGATCAAAGGGCTGCATTACTTTTGGCGATACACCCCTGCTGTAGCCAGCCTTTGATTCTTGTCCTCCATGTCCTACAGAGCAATTTGAGCTTTGAAGGCCAGGACAATTAAGAATCACATTGCAAGCACCTACCTTCAGCAGCAGTGCACCCATGAAAATGTGCCAGCAGGGCAGGATTTTGGTCCTGCAGCTGGTGAGGATTGGTGGCTATGCAAGGGGGAAGTTCTCAGCAGCCCTGGCCAAAGCACGGAGCATTCCAGAGCTGCACAGCAGAAATTTCCCTCTGGGCTGATGGACAATCCTTCACAGGGACCAGCACAGTTCTGTCCCAGCACAAGGCAGCAGGAGACTCCCCCTGGGAAGCTCTAACGTGATATACCACTGTAACTATGCTATTTTTTAAAAGCTTGCATATGTATATGGCTCAGTTGGTGTCTGATTATAAAGGTGGGGGATGTTGTCAGATGTTTCATTTGTTAAGGACTTTTTTGCTGTTGCACACTCATTTCTCAGACTGGCCAGTGGTAATCAGGTTGATAATATATATCAGGATATACTTCTGCTTCAATAGAAAAGTCAACTGTGATTAAATGAATGATGATGTTCCCTTTGGTCTTATTTTTGAACAAACGTCTTTTTTAATTTCTTTTTGCAAGATAATAAAAACCCAAAACAATGCTATGAGCAAAACAAGTAAATTACTTGAGCAGTAATTAGCAAAGACATCAGGCCAAAGGAATGCAAACATACAAGTCTCCTGCTGGAGCTCAGAGCAGGAGCCCAGTGTGCTGCGTTAGGAGATTTGTTCCATCTCTCAGCAACTGCACAGAAATGAGTGTGGACATGCCTGCTTGTACCTGAGTATTTTTAATACTTTGGAGATACACATCTAATACTCCCAGGTATTCACATTCATTTATTCAGACATTCCTCACCTCCAAACCTATTTCTGGTGGAGACAGAAGCTTTGCATTAGCAACAAATTATGCAAGGCTTTCTTCTGCCCTCCACAGAAATGGAACGGTGACACAAGGGCTTGAGTAACTGCTGGAACATCATTGCTGAGACATCCATTTGATGTGATAGTGAGGCCAAAGAAATACCAAAAAAGCAAAAGCTAAAGCAAGAGAAAGCCTTTGCTTTTCATACAGCAAGTATTTGTAACTTGGAATAACTGAATCTATGGTCACACACTAAATTCTAGACAGGAAATAAAAAAAAGGGGTTTTTTTCTCCCTTATCACATACAAAGTGGAATGGATTGGAAGAAATAGCAATGTTTTGTTGCTGGTATGTAATAATGTATTTACTTCTCATTCCAGCTTGGGGTTTGATGACTTCAGCATCCCCCCGTGTCAGTTCTTACACGGAGTCCCTGCTCTCACCTGAATTCTGAGCAGTGTTGCTGCAGGGTCACAGGCACCGGGGCTCTCTGCTGGATCTGGAGCTGCAGGAAAGCCAAAGCTCTCCCAAGGCAGGGAGGGGGAAACTCCAAGGCATTATTTCCATCTGGGGAGCTCCAGTGCTGAGACGTCTCCCCAGGACACACCTGACAGATTCACCTCTTTCAAGGCTGTCTTTTGAAAATAAACCAAGGTGGATTTTTCCCTCCTCTTGTGAAAGCCTTGTCCTTGTAAACAAGGAACAGCATAACCAAAAATATCTTATGTTGGTGCAGGCAATCTTCAGATGCTTTGCCCCAGCACTCTCTGGGTAGATTATCTAACTTCTTGTAGCTTTCAGACTTCAAAATTACCTATTTTAACTAAATTTTTGGGTGAAACATTCAGTACAAAGCAATAAATTATTTCCTCAAGAAATGGATTTTGATGTATCAAGTTTTCAAGTAGGATCACGCTCTTGACTGACAAGAATGCAAGCAAAATTATTTGTCTTCTTTTTTCCCCTTCTCCCTCTTCATTTATCTTTTTATATCAGTCAACTGCACTTACTCTTAAAGAAGTATTGATCGCTATAGCCATAGTTTTATTCAAAATAAAAATTGCATTATTTATATGCAAATTTAGTAATATTTCAAATATAATGTACAGTAGATGTATTATTATATATCAAACATATTATGAAATAATTTTTCACCTCTGCTTTGCTTATACCAGTAGAGTTCAGGATATTTCCTTTACAACCAAATGCCTAAATTCAGATTTTTAGTGCTATCAGAGTAAAGTATCTATTGAGATTGTATAAAACAGACCTACTCAGGAGGAATTGCCATTTCTGGAGCAATCCTTGGAAGTCTTTGAGTAAGGATAAGAAATAGGATCCATTCTCATATCTGACACAATAAAATATCATGGATTTATTTAGTTTAATATAAGGTAATTCATTTGAGTATTTAACTTAAGCAGGTGAAAAGTCCAAGTTTCTCTTAGGGATAGGAAACAGACTCAAGCAATTAAAAGTCTTTGGTTACTTTTCCTGGTAGCTTTTTGTTCCTTGTTTTTGCAGGAAGTTAAGAATTCTCTGAGGAAAGCTCCGAGCTGTTTGCATGGCTTTGTGAGTAATGGAAAGAATTTATACAAAATATGCCACTGCTGTGTAGTGATATGGAACAATAAATAACGAAATAGGCAAGAGGTAGAAATTGCTCAGACTCCCTTTCTATAAAATCGCTTTTCCTAGAGGAAAGTGGAACTGCTGTGGAACAACTTGTATGAAACAGTTGGGATGATAATTGCCAAGGAAGGCTGCTGTGGAATTTGGCAAGGAGCCACGATGTCCTAATTACCTTTACTTTGCAGTTTTTGGTCTGGAAGGAGCTGGTATTGTGGAATTCACTAATCCGGAGTAAATGGGATTGTTCTGCTGCAGCAGAAACCTGGGCAAGCTTTCAAAAAATAAGAATTATTGAAAATATTATTTTGGAAACGATTTGACAAGGATATAAAATCCTAGGTAGCCAAAGTTGAGCAGCATTGTAAATAATCCTTTATGCAGGCTATTGAAATTAACAATTATTTTCTTAGGAAAATTGGTAGTTTTCCATTCAACACCGTGCTCCTCATCGAAGGACCAGCAGTTCCAAGAAAACTTTTATCACAGAAGGCAAGAACACGGAATTACCCTTTCACAGTAACTTAATGCAGCAGAAAACTTTGAAAGCAATAAGCCCTGTAAATACCATTCTTACCACAACTATTCACTACAAGGCATAACAGCCCTGCTCTTCATTAGCATTTTCAAATTAACGACTGTCATTAGGAAAGGCAGTGTGGAGAATAACTCACTTCACAGCGAAGCAGCTGTTGCTGTGCCGTGCAGTTGTTTCGGTTCCACCAACATCTACCTCCTATCAGCCTCAACTGCTGGATTTTGGAGCTTCCCCTGAACTTGTTATTCTGATTTCCTGGTTGATATTCCCCGTGTAAACAAAGAGTCTGCATCAGTGTCTGCCTCACCTGCACCAGTGTCTACCTCACCTCCACTGTGCCACCCAGGAGCTCCCCACCAGCACCACCAGCTGGGGCTCCCTCCAGAGAAGCCACAGGGTTAAGCTAAAAGAGTTTGGTGAGTAATTCTTACTAGGCTCACACGATCAGAGAGATTTAACTGAGTCAGGCTTCAGATTTCCTTAAAGAACTTTTAATTTTTTGGCTTAATTTCCAGGCACGAGCACGGGCGGTTTGAGTGGAACCTCCTCCCAGGTGATGTGCTCACAGCAAGGCACAGGTCTGACAAGCGCTCCATGGCTTTGTCAAAGGAAGGTTCAAGTTTCACTCGGCAGCAGTGTGAAAACCAGGATTTGGTCAAGACAACATGGAGAAAAGCAGGGGTTGGGTAAATTCTCTGAACCTCATCTTCCTCCGTGCATAAAAAGTAGGAGCAGTGCTCTGCTTTAGGGCTGAGGTGCAGTTTAACAGTGCACGTAACTGTAGTTAGAGCTTGAGTAAATGGGAATGTCCTGCTGCTGCAGAAACTTGGGAAATCTTAAAAAAATATATTATTTTGTAAGAGAAGGCTCGAGAAGGATATAAAATCCAAAGGGTGCCAAAGGGACAGCCCCTTTTCCCCTTGCAGCCCCCTCACCCTGGAGCAGCACTGACGGCGCTGCCCTGAGTCAGATTTTATTTTTTATTTCTCTCTCCTGACTAACGCCGTCCCAGGGCAGGCTGAGGTGTGCAGGCACTGGAATCTCCCCATTTGGCAGCAGCCCACGGAGCCGAGTTCTTGGCTGGGAACTGCAGCCCGAGCAGCTGGAAACCGATCCCACGAAGAGCAGCTTTTGCATATGCAAAGTCGATCTCAAAGGCCAGCCCTGCTGACTCAGCTGTTTATCACACTCACATGAGCAGCAATATCATTATGTGCAGGCAGAGCTGAAGACGTTAATTATTTTTTAATCTATTGTTCAGAATTCCATCTACATTATAATTAATTTACCTGCCACAGGTATCAGCCGGCTTGAAGAAAGCACATGTGACTTCTTCAAAATGTGATAAAAAATAACAGCAGGGATAAATTGGAAGGCAAGAAAATTTGCTAAACAAATTTTTGATAAACCAAATTTTCAAGGCTCTTGAGACTAAAACACAGACGTTGAAAAAGTGCAATGTTAGATGACGAAATTGTTGATTACACCTTATGAAAGTGGATGCAAAGCAACCACCAGTCTAGGAAAAGACAACCTAAATTGTGTGTGTGTGTTATCAGTCAGGGGTTCTGGTTGAGCTCTTGTCACCCAGATAAAGACGGGTGGGATTTACTGGGAGGAGCCCCCTAAAAATGTCAGCTGAGTGCTCAGCAATGGTTAAAACAAGAAACAACGTCAGGAGTTGAGAGTGGGAGAGAGATAGAGAGATGACAACAAAACAGAAGAGAGTATTTACCTAAACTGTAGAACTTAAGGATGTTCCCACATTTTGAACACAGCATGAAGGTCTGTTCCTGCACTGCCATGTATGTGTAACAAAATTAAGAGGAACAGAAAAGAGCACCAGGGATTTGGAGAGATATAAACCAGCTCCTACATGCCAAACTAAAGGCATTAGGACTCTTCAGCTGGGAGAGAAAAGGATGAGAGAAACAATAAAGTGATTTTGATAAGACAAGCACCTCTCACACGCCTATACAGTCATCCTGTAGGGACTGAGAAGATTTGGGGTAAGAAATGGAGAGACTCAGCAAACAGGGACTGTGCTGGGTATCTGCAGATATTGTCTATCAAATCCAGTGATCAGGAAGGGTGCTGCATGCAAACACAAAAGTGTATTTTCTCCCACTATGACCTCCAGTGTTGTTGCAATCAATTAAGGGTTTTCCTGAAATGGAGGCTGATTTTCTATTTCTGGGCATTTGAAATTCTTTTATGATTTCTCTAAATTGCCATTTGGGATATGTGTGCAGCTTCCCATGATTTTATATTTGAAATACCAGAACCAAGAGCTTTTAAATTGTCATTTAAAAACAACTTACACTGTGACAAATGACTTCTTGGCAGCTAACACTGCTCTATGTTTATCCTGTTTAGATTTGGAGGGAAAGATCCTTTTAGTTTGGGGTTTTTTTAAAATAAAAATCTCTAGATTAAGTTGAGTTTCTGAACAACCTGCAAGCATTTTATCCTTTTAGCTGTTACTTCAAAATGCAGACAGAGATTGATAAAATCAATAATCTGCTATTGAAAAATAAGTAATGTATTAATAAGACACGTTACTTGTGCATCTCCTCATTTGAGAAGTATTTAGGACACAAGATTTAGATGCAGATCTGTTCTCCAAATGTTCCATAGCTGTTGGAATCTGGATCTGCTAAGCCAGGACAGCCTAGGATTTTCAAAATAATCATGGCTCAGCTTTAGTCACGCTCTTGTTACCTCCCAAAATCCTGGAGAGCACATTTTGTCATGCCTGACCTTTGTTTAATTAAGTGGGATAAACACAGAGTTGTGTGTCCAACACAGAAAAAATACCAATATGACATAATGCTTAGAATGGTTTTGACAGTAAACCACCCACGTGGTTTCATTTGAAGGGTTAAAAAGCTGTGCTGTGTTTACAAAAAATTCTACAAATAACTTGAAAATCCTTGACAGGTAAATCCCAAAGAAACATTTGGGGTGTTAATTCTGGAATAAAGGTGCACAGAGTATATAAAAAGATGTTGAATTCAGAGTTTTTGTTTATACGGGGCTTGGCAACACAAAGCCCCATGTAAGTGTGCAACATGTTTTTAAAAAGCAAGTTTAAACACACAAGGTTGTCATCCCAGATTTCTCACAAATAAATAAAATTAAGGGGAAAAAAAAAAAAAAAAAAAAAAAAAAAAAAAAAAAAAAAAAAAAAAAAAAAAAAAGGGGAGGGAAAAAAAAAAAAAAATTTTCAC
>VYZR01033600.1:11317-22308 GCA_013400675.1 Oxylabes madagascariensis
AAAAAAAAAAAAAAAAAAAAAAAAAGGAGAGACAATGGGAGAGGAAAGAGAAATAACATTTTCCCATGCAGGTATTCTGGAGAGAACAGCAGACTAGCAGACTCAACCCAACAGACAGTTTGCAGAAAGCCAGGCTTAAAAGAGAAGTAAAATAAGGAACTGTGCAGAAAAAAAAAACCCAAAAATGCGAAGTTCCCCAACTAAATAAATGTTCAGTGCTAAAATTTATCAGCCTGATTCTAGGAACTCAGTGATATCACCACAGACTACAAAAATAACCCCCCAGGGAGTCACATGGAGTGATGTCATGTGAACGTGGAATAAACCCTTGCTTTTTTTAAACTGAGAAATTTATATTCAGCTAAACTCTAGGAAAAAGCACAAAGCAACACAAAGGGCAGTGACTCAGGTCAGGGGAGCTCAGCTGTGTCCTCCTGATGCTCCCCCAGTGTCCTGTGGCAGAACAGAGAAATCTCTGCTGGAAGTGATGGTAACACCTTTATTTCTGATTAAATGCATCATCACAAAGCCTCTTAATTCCTTCTGTTCCAGGAGGGAATGGATATGGAGTGTCCAGCAGCCCCACTCCGAGGTTCTGCCCTCAGGAGGGCACTTCATGGCTTCTCAAATACAAAGGAGTTTTGCTTTTCTGTCACATGATGGAAATAAAGGTACCAGGGAATCAGGATGCAGCACAGGGCAGTGATGGCATTTCAGTCTGGCCAGCCTGCACGCCCACAGTAACGTGCTCCAGGACAAGGTTTTCCAAAAGCTGAAGTATTTCAAAGAGCCTTTATTAAAAATATAATCCTAAACCATTTCTAAGTGAGCCAGCAAAAAAATACGACAACTTTGGAGACTTCCATTAGAATTCACTGGAAAAGAGCAGAGTGCTGAGCTGTGACTGGTTAAAGGTAATTTAAAAAATACAACAACTTCTGAGATTTCCATTAGAATACACTGGAAAACAGCAGAGTGCTGAGCTGGTTAAAGATAATTAATAGCTGGATGCAGAGTGTTAATCACTGATGGCAGCAAAGAGCATCATTCCATAGCCCTGCTGCATGAGATCATGAAATACCCAAGTGGGTATTTCTAACCACATGAGAGAAGTGTTGCTCCTTCCAGCATGGAATATGGCCAGAAAGGGGGGGAAAAAAATTTTAGAATGTCCTTTATGAAAAAAACAAACAACAAAATGGCTCTGCTATGAGCTGAGCATGACTTGCTGGGTCCATCTTTTAGAACTGGTCTTGAATTCAAATCAGCCCATGAATTGATTCTGCATTTCTCCCCCATCGTGACAGCAGTGAGGAGTTCAGCATCAGCCTCGTTTGGCTGTGGAACCTGTCACAGCTCCTGCTTGTGGAAGTTACCCTCATTATCCAGCTCCATTAATTCCAGGTTTCTTTTCTAGACTACCTGAATATTCAAGTGTGATGCTTTATGCCATTTAATTCTCTTCATAGAGCTATGTGTTAATAAGGAAATAATGTGGTTTTAAGATAGAATGCACAATAAAAATGTACACAACAATATCATGGCAAATTTTAGATGATAATGAGCAACAACTACAAAGGCTTTGGATTTAAAGCAATGAAGGGCTCAAATTGTGGCTCTACCAGAAACTACTTAGCCAAGTCGCTCAGGGGAGTAATTGAAATTAGCAGATCTTAAATGTTTTACTGGCTCTGAGATTAAGTTAAAAGCCATAAAGAGATTTCCAAGAATGGCAAAATTACTTTGTTAGTGATAGTGGGAACCAGTTGGGAAAAAGTGTGAAGTAGCAAGGAATAAAAGCAGGGATTATCTATTGAATTGTACAGCTGGAGCTTCCAAAGTATCAAATCAGAACTGTGAGATCACACTAAAATAAAATTAGATAATCCTGTGTAGTCCTGTTTCTTGTTTTACCTCTGTGCCTGGAAGATAAGGGGATATCTCAGATTGTGACCGCCACTCTCAGTTCAAATCCAAGAGCTCTTTCAGTGCCCCACATTCCACTCTGGGTTATTGTGTGCTGTCCCAGCCTTGCTGCTGCTTGCAGTGTACAGCACGGAGGAAATCAGCATTTCACAGGGGTCCTGTCCTGTCCTGGGCCAGGCTGAAATCCCCAGAGGAGCTGGAACTTCTGAAATCCTCACAAGACCAATGCCCATCCTCACATGACCCCAGGAAGTCACAGGACTCGGTGACACTGGGCTGGAAGGACTGAGGTGGAACCTCCAGTTCTGCTGAGAGATTTCCACATGTCCCTGGATTTGGGCTTTGTGTGAGGGGCTCTGGAAGAGCCTCTCAGGGCAGCTCCCACACCTCTGGTGGCTGGTTTTTCTTTCTCCTTTTCTTCTTCTTCTTTTCTTTCTNTCTTTTTTTTTTTTTTTTTTTTTTTTTTTTTTTTTTTTTTTTTTTTTTGTTCCCTTTAAGTCTCTCCTGATGGAACTGGTTTACTTTGTATAAATACACAAAAACAGGAGCAAAATCCTGGAACTTCTTTGTTCCGAGCAATTGGCCTAGACTATGTGATAATTGGGAATGAAGGGACGCCTCATCTAAACCAGAAACTTTGCATTAGAACTCTGAGACCTTCCCTGACAAAAGCTGCACCAAAATAAATTGGTTTCCATGCAAAACTTTCAGCTTTCCATGCAAAACTGGGTGTGAATCTCATTTTCCAATGAAAAAGCATTTTGTCAAAAAGATCCCTGATGAGTTCTTTTTCTGAAGGAATACTTTTTGAGTAATCACTCTGTAGGCCAAGGAAATATTTGAAAATCATGAGCTTCATCAGTGTCATCCAACAGATGCAATTTTATGTAAGTAATTAACTTGACAAATACACAGAAGCATTCTCCATTGGCTTGCAGTTATTTTCAGGCAGCTGCAATTTATTGATGAGTGGTCTTTGCATATGAATAGATTTTGATCTGTGCATGACTAATTTCTACTTCTGAAAGAGATTTAACATCTTTTGCTTCCTGCTAGAAAGCAATTACAATTTCTGTGGACAATTCAGCATGGAACACTAGCCTTAGATTGGAAGCTGGGTTTCATTCTCAACTTGTTTGCTTGCTTTTGATATTGCCCAATAAATTCCACTGAAGCAGAATCTTAAAGGCCCATCAAGTGATAATTTATGGGACTCTGAGCACTGAAATTAGAGGAACACAAGAGAATCTGAATGTTCTGTATTATCTTCGTGCTCACTTCAAACCAGCTACATGAAGAGGCTTTTGGCACTTGAATGCTTACAATTTCTGCTCCGCTGCAAGAGGAGATGCGATCACAAAATGGCCCTGCCAGGTTTTGCACAGGGACATCACATGAAAGCAACAGTTATCAGGGATGTCAACCTAGAAAGCAGCTTTAATGTATAGAATCCATACATATGCCCTAATGCTCCAAGTATTTCTGCTCGAGATGACTCCAGTGAGTTTTATTGCCCTCTAGATGGAACAAGGTGAAAGCAGAGGTGCCTCCACATAGGGAGGCTTTGCTGGGGGTGTTGAAACAGCCTCCACGGGTACCTCCAGGGCAGCATCTGGAGAGGTTGATGCTGGTGATGTAGGAACAGCTCAGGAATTACTGCTCACGGAATTTACTGCTTAGTTCAGTCTCTGGGCACAGGTAGTGACCCTAAGATTGGGCAATACATTTTCCTTGGATGCTCTCTGGTCGCCATTTGCACAAAAGTGACTGTGGACAAGACAAGCACCATAAATTCCCAGGTTTTCAATCATTTTCCCTCCTGACTTGAGCATCCTGTGTCTTATTGCTAGAGCAAAGAGGAAGCACCACACCTCTGCTAAGATGGCCAACAAATTTTCATCTCCCCTCCAGCCTTTTTAAAATCTAGCACTGTAAATAGGGCTGTTACAAGCTACTAACACTGAGATAAGAGTTCCACAACCGTGTTCAGAAGAGCCGTGAAATGCTGCATTTTGCTGGTTGAAGAAGAAAAACAATTTCAGTTCACTGGTGGTTGGAGACACTTCAGCAATGAGATCATATCTTTTTATAATCTCAGTATTTAGTGTGTAATTGAAACCAGGAGAATAAAAAACTGCCTTTTGATGACATAATGTCTCTGCTGAGTGTGCATCCACTCACATTTGGAGGTGCAGGATGCAGAAAGGTGGGATTTGGAACAGTTTACCACAATCAAAGGGGCACAGAGCAATAGATTAAGGGCCATTTTTCATATAAAGGGATAGTTGATAATATAAATGTGTGGAAAATAGGAAGAGAGGCAAGCACTGGATAAGAGGTATTATATTAGTGGGAAGAATTCATTTCACACAAAGGATTCATTCCAGCTGTATCAAAGAACGATGGTCCTGCTGACTCCATGGTTCATCTTTGTCCATAAATAAACACTTTAGTCATTAATCACTTCATTTCCAGTGATCCTGATCAGATATCAGTGTTTATTCTGTGCCATGGCATCTATTTAGTCTCAACAAAAGTGGTTTAACAGCCACATCTGAATCTGGACAATTCTATAAACAGCATTGCACAAGGTTCTGATTAAGACCTAAATGTGTAAAACTATGTGTACCAGTAGTTCTTCATTAGCCTGCACTCAGGAATTCAAGTAATTCTTTGGTGAAATAATAAATTTCCCACAAGCCCTTGTTAGCACATCGATTTTGAATTGGAGTGGCATCTGCTCATCCACAGTTTCATCAGCTCCTGAACCAATATTAATTGATGGAATTCTCCTGGCAGAGCTGAGGCCGTCACTGCATTCCTTCAGCTCTGCGTTTGTAGAATTGGGTCGAAGAAGGAACCAGGAAAAGGTAAGCAAAGCATGCTTCTGGAATTTTGAGGATATGAGGAAAGGACTGCGGGATTTTGGCAACGGGCAAAGGAATCCAAATGCAAAGCCCGTGAGAGAAACCAGATTCACAAAGGTGCTGGAAAACAGTGGGAGGCACTGGCTGGCAAGATGGGCGAGTGATGAAGCCCAGGAAGCTGGCAGGGAGGCTGAGGTGGGAGGCTGGGGGGAATTCAGCCAGCTTTGGGGCTGTTTCTCACAGCCCCACACCGAGCTGGTTCTTACAGCCTTGTCCTGGCAAGGGGGCATTGCATTACCCAGCGAAGCAGGCTACTCTGAACTCCATTTGGAAACTGAGGGCTGCCTGTCTGCAGAGGTGGCTGCTACCAGCCTGGCTCTTGCAGCCAGGGGAAAAACACTTCCTTCGGATTGCAGCCTCTTTCCCCAGCAGGTGCTCACACAACTCCTACATCCCTTGGCTGCAGCTTCTGATGTGCAGGAGACAGGAGCAGCCTTGGGGAAGTAACACAGGAGCAGGACATTTCTAAGTGCCCTGATGGGATCTCAGAGCCCTGGGGGATTTGAGTGTCCCCAGAGAAAGGTTTGTGTGGATAGAACAGAGAAATATTTTCCTTCATTTGCTCACACACACAAAACTGCACTCATCTGGTTCTAGACTGATCTGAACTCCTCTGAGGGAACTGAATCTTGTGAAAACCTAAGAATAATAAATTAATAATAAAGTAGCATGTAATGAATTTGATCATTTTTAGTAGCCTTTCAGACACTGGTTCCTTCAGTTGAATTAGGAGAAAGGAATGATTATTAAATCTATTGTTGGGGTCTTTTTTAATCTCAGCACACAGGAACGTCGACTCCTGTAATGCAATCTGGTAGTATTTTCTCAGGAATAAAATTGCTGCAAGAATCCTCTCTTCCATGTGCCCCTACACTCCCATAGCATCACCCAGCCCTCAGTGTAGGGTGGAAACTTTGATGGAAGGAGTTAATTTGGGCAGAGGAAGAGCTGAAATAGCCAGTGAGACTGCACATCTCCTGGTGTGTGAATTAACTGCAGGGACTGGGTAAATTCCCCAGTTCTGGCTGCTCAACACAGGCTTCAATATCTGCTTAGTTCCAAGCACTATTTATTTATTTATTCATTTATTCTGTGAGCTGAATGCCTTCAAAAGGGACACAAAACTGTCCCAAGGGTCTCTTGCCTACCTTGTGTTTCCATACAATGAGCTGGAGCTGTCCCCAGTCCATGTGTAAAATTAACTGTGGTATTTAAATGCTTTTCACAACTAACACAGCCCTAATTTATCATGCATTAAATGGCTTTCATATATTTTTGTACTCACCAGTATATTATATACTGTAACTAAAACCATGTCCACGTTTTGAAACAACAAAACAAGATTTAGAAATGCACATCCAACTTTAATATATAATCTGAAGAGCAGAGTTCCTTCTGCACCTTGAAAACTTCACCTTTGATTAAACAACGATTACAATCTTCCCTCAGATAAAATATATGTGTGTGTGTGTGTGTGTGTGTATATTTATGTGTATAATTTCAAAATCAAAGCCTTGCACTTCTTCTGGATGTCATCTGCTGGCACTGGGAGCTGATCCCAGCACCCCAGAATGCAGCCTGGCAGGAATTCATCTCCTGCTTCTGAAGGGCTCTCTAATTGCCCTGGGTTTTTTCCCTTTTGAACTGGCTCACTAACCTGTAATTTCTCCTGCTATCTGCCCAAAGGTAAATGAAGTATCCGGTACACCCAAGGAATTCCTCATCTGCTACAGGTGACTTCAGATGGGGAGTTGGCAGCACCAAGGAGGAATGGATTTAGCCAGGTTTCAATAATATCCCCGGGCAGGAGAGATCACTGCTGCTTCCATTTCTGTGCTGGTTCTGAGCTCTGAGAAGAACAGCGAGGCCTTTGTGGAGTCTCCTCCTCTGAGCTCCAGCACAGGATTGAAACTGGGGGAGATTCTGATCATTGAGCAAGTATTGACTTGATTTAATAAGGCAAGGAGAGCCTCAGAGAGCAATTGCAGTTGCTGCTGCTGAGCAATTCAGCCTAACACGCTTTTTGTTCCCCCTTTTGCAGAATCAGGGTTATTCTTTGCTTTTGGCACTTTGCACTCAGGCAAAGGCATTCCCATGAATCCTCCACTGCCTCAATTTGAAAAGATTTGCTGTTCTTAAGGAGCTGGTCAAGGCCCAGGCCATGGAAAAGTGGGGAGGAAGCTGCAGGATTAAATGCAGATCAGCATGGAGCGACAGTGGGTCAGTGGCAACCAAAAATAGGGCTTGGACTGAAATATGAAAATGCCAACTCCTCTCCTTTTCCTCAACTTGAGAAACTTCTCCCTGCTGGCATCCTGGTCTCAAGCCCCTTCTTTCATTGTGGCCTCTGCCTTGTTCCACTTGTGACACCAGGAAAAGAATCAATTCCAAGCACCTGGAGTTTGGCTTTTGGAATGCACAGGAAGGACAGGATTTGTAACAAAGTCTGGGATAACCTTTACCCAGACAGCAGCACTGCTTTCTCTGCCCCAACAATCAAGCTTCCCTACCCAAAACTCTGCCCTGGCTTTCAGTGCTCAAAACTACAAAGTTCATTTCAAATCCACTACAGATTTCCTAACCAAAAAAGGTGAAATCATTTTCTCTATGGAAGTTCTGGAAGGATACTCAAGTTTTGAGTTTAGGTAGGTTTAGGTGAGTCCCGCTGGTTTACGTATTGGTGAATTGGTCGACAAACAGATCATAAATTCAAATGAAACCAGTGAAATGATTCCCATGAATGTGCTAAGAAGTGAGAGTGAGAAAAACTCAGCCAGTCTGTGGGGTGACTCTGTGTGTGTGGTGCTTCCATCAGCACTGGAGACAGTGGGTGGAGAGGTTGGAGGGGGTGTGGAGACATCGTACAAGAGCAAAAACAACCTACAGGTGCAGCTAAAAATACTCGGCTTCAAATTCAGTCCATGAGTTAAAAACGCCAGTGAAGTCCCAGAGTGTGAACCTGCCAGCATTCATTAAAAATGTTTATTCTCTTTTTCCTTTAATACAGTTCCTTCAGTAATTATTTCAGTAATTACATACTGTAAGAGTTGGAGAGCTGGGGCCTGGCTCCTACAGAGTGGTTCAGCTTTTAGGGGTGTTTTTTGTTTTTTATTTCTCCACTTCTGTGTACACAGATTTATTTGTATGCAAACAATATTTGTGCAGGTGCCTACCTGGTGTTTGGGGCATGCAAAGCCAGGGCTTGCCAAAACTTTGCATTTTTTGTTTTCCTTTTATTAAGCAAACAATAGTTTCACATACCAGAGTGTTTGGGCACCAGAGGGATGTATTCTGTATAAAAGGCCACATTCTTTATGGAACTATTTACCTTCTTCTTGTTAAGGGGGCAAGACAGAATAAAACCTTGTGATAGAATTCTGGACTCTTTCTCTGCAGCCTCCAAAGAAAAAGTTTTCTCTCTTGACCCCTTGATACACCTCCTGCTACCCGGGTAACTAAATATTTGAGGCAAGGAGAAAGAGTGATGATTCCTGGCTGGAAATGTTCAGAGGAGGGGATGAGCTTCAGGCCCTCAGACATGAGGTTCTTTAGGCAGGGATTCCTGGGCACCTTTTGGGATCAAAATGAGCAAGTCTTAAACCTGAGAGTCCAGCTGAACCTGCTGATATTTAACTGATTGCAAAAGTTAATACCATCCTGAGTATCAAAATGAACAGGTATTTAATTAAACTTCCAGGGCACTCTGATTAAAAATGATCTGATTAAAAATGAAATCAGCCTGAACACATCTTTTATGGGAGAACTGTGTAACTACAACAGAGTTTTGTGCAAGGATCAGTGAGTGCAGTGGCAGAGGGAATTTTGGAGGGAATGCTGCTCCATCCTTGGGCTTTGCTGGCAGCTCTGCTTTTCTTTGGGGCTTTCTCTGGCACCACCACCCCCCTGGGCTTTCCCAGAGTGAGCTGGTGTCTCTGTGCCCAGGAGGAAAAGCACAGCAATATTCTCATGTTCCCCCAGACAGAGGAGGGAGCACGGAGCACCCCAGCACGCACCACAGACCAGAGGAACGTGCAAAAAAATGGGAAGAATGTCACATTTGGGCTTCAGAAATGAAGGAGGCAGCGACCACATCAACTACAAGAGAGCCCAGACTCAGCAGGAGCTGAGGGAGTGCAGGGTAGGGAGCCTACATTCATTAACTACATTCATTAACTGCAGTCATCCAACTTACAGTGCCCAAATTACTCATCCCAACCTTTTTGCTTCAGATTTTGAGGAAGCTTGGGTTACCTGTCAGTGAAGGGAAATGCAGTGTGGCCTTGGAGCCGAGGGGGGAAAATACAGCAATATAGCATTTGGGGAAAAAACTTAATGCCACTTCCATTTTGTTATTCTTTCTCCCCCAGCCTGATTAATGGTAGTGGATGAAGGATTTGGAGTATAACTGGACATTAGATTTAACTTGTAAACTCCTCTTTCAAAACAGAGGACAAAAAGTGCTCCATTGTCCAACACAAGCAGGTATCTCTGCCAAGAAAAAGGACACTGGGCAAAGGGGTTCTGATGGCTGTTGTTTGGCACAGGTCTGTGTTTGTAAAAAACCTCCATTTCCAGTCATTTGGGTGGGGAGTTTCTATGGAACAAGCTTGATTAGGTTGCTTTCCTAAGGAGAGGAAGCTTATGTAATGGCTCAGTCTATCTCTTGCTCCAAATTTCATACATATTTGACACATGAGTCAAGGCCTCAAGAAGAATTAATTTTCTAAAGTTTCTTGGAAGTCAGCAGCTGAAGACGGAAAAAGGAGCCACGTTCATTCCTCAGCTGAAGGAAAGAAAGAGCTCAGACACCAAATACTCCTGTTTCTGCAGCAGGCTGGTCAGTGCCCATGTACCTGAGGCTGGATTAGCCCCAGCATATGAGGGGTTTGCCCTCTGAAATGAGAACCACAGGTAAGATACCCTCATTTATCACAGCAGAGGTACTTTAGGGATGAGACCACATAAATCTGTGGTGGAACTGCTTTAGTCTGGCTGCTTGTGGAGCAATGGGTTGGGGTTTTTTCTCCTTGAAATGTGCTCTGACATTCAGAACACAGTAAGCTCAGTCTCCCTGTTCTTAGAAAAACCATGGAATACTCAACAAACCGTGCCAAAGATGAGGCACAAAGTCATTAAAATACTGGGGAATATCCACAACATTGTGGTCCTTGGCTATTTCACTCTGGAATGAATGGGCAAGGGTGGGGAATCGCCTCTGATCCACCTCTCTCAGCTCACTTGGATTTCCCCAGGCTGCCAGAGAATGAGAACAGGAGTGGAGCAGCTCCAATGCAATCTGTTGACTCTGATTTTGCTGAGGAATAATAGCAATGCAGTGATATAACTGCAGGAAGCTGTCCAAAATCATCAAATACATCACTTTTTCTTTTTCCCCTCATATCTGTGTCATTCCCTTTTCCATTTGTTGTTCACAGCCTGAATTCCTCAGATAACTTTGCTGCAGACTTGAGTTTTACTGCAGATATGGAAAACTGCCTGGAAGTTTCGCTCCTTGGTGGTTCTGGCTGCTTTCCAGTCTCAGTAATACTCAAGATGCAACACATCCAACTTGCTCCAGCAATCATTCTATAAAATACAACAAAAAATAAAGGATCCAATATAAAATTAGCTGCTATCTTAATTAATGACGTCAGGAAGCAGTAAAAGTGAGTCTGGGCCAGGTCTTTGGAGGGCTAATTCTAATTCTGCTGGAGAGGTGAGGCGAGCCTAAAATACATCAACACAGGGCTAATCTTGAGGTGAGTAAACATTGCAGATTTTCAGTCAATAGTGGGTTTTTTCTGTCCAATAACCAGAGGATGTTGGTAGCTCTGACTGCACCCTGGGCACACCTTGAAGCTGTTCCCAGCACCTGCTGCTAGAAAATGAATGTGGAGACACCTGAGTTGTATCAGGCAACTGTTTTAACAAAAACTGAGCTGGTTTTTGTGAAACAGAGCTTTGACCAAGAGGAAAAGTCCTGAGTAAGGAATGGAGCTGCAGGAAGCACATGAAGACAGCCAGGCAGGTTTGGAAGCTGCCTGAGAAGGTGACACACTCTGTACACTGCACATGCCAGTGCTGGACACAGCCATGGCCAGGGGATGCACAGGGTGGGGTTTGGGGTGTCTGTGCAGG
>VYZR01033697.1:0-10482 GCA_013400675.1 Oxylabes madagascariensis
TTTCTTATCATGAGAGGCCCAAACCTGACCCCAGGATTCAAGACAGGGCATCTGCAGTGCTGAGAGTTCATTTATGCTCCCAGTACTCATTACAATATCAATATGTTTCTTAACTATTAATTCCTTACTAATTCCGTGACAGTATAATTTGCAAGTTTTGTGTTGATGGCTCACACATTCTGGCCAGTTGACTGAGGAGCATTTCTAAGCCCCAACATTTACAGACCTGTGGATGTCCCCAGTCAGATGACCCTGAGGGAGCCAGGCAATGCTCAGGCAGCCCCTGAGGCAGGGTGGTGAGGACAGGCAGAGCCACGAGGCACAGGAACCCTCTCAGGAGGAAGAGTGGGAACAGGGGCAGAGCTGCCTGCCAGCAGCAGAACTGAAGCCTCTGAGAGCAGCAGGCAAGGAAGGAGCTGAGGCTCTCTTTTATTCCAGCTAGGCTGCCAAGTGGGAAAGGAGCCTTCCCTGCCTTGGTGGAAAAGGTCCTTAATGAAATGCTACAGCAACCACTCTGGTAATTGCTCTCTCTCCCAAGGAGCATCACAGGAACACGCCCGGAGCAGCCCAGCTAAAACCCAAGTGCAGCCTGCAGATGTGAGCAGCGAGTACTCAACAAAGCTGTGAGAACAGCACAGTCACAACGGCGTTTCTCAAAGTATGTCATCAATGAGATGCTGGAACATTTTATATCCATTAACAAAATACACAAGCTGTTTTTTAAAACAAGCTCAAATTTCTCGAGAATTCCAAGATCTCACCTAGAAAATATGTGCATTTAAATGAATGTGAGTGGCTAAAATAAGAAAGAAGGCATCATGAATCAAAGACACCGACCCTTTGAAATGGAAGGAGGAAGGGGAGAGTGGGTCATGGTAAGAAGCCAAAAATGTCATTTAATAGGATTTTTCATTTCCCAGCCATATTTTTTGACTTAATTTTGAAAAACACTAAAGCTTTATTCCAAGCCCAGACAGAACGAGGGGTTTGCTGACAATTTCAGAGATGCTCACAAAAGACTTACCTTTCTCAAGCAAGCAGATTAAAAAAAATCACTAATCTGCACAATAATTATGTTCCTAAGAAATGTGATTCTCTATGCTGTACCTTCTTTCATTACCTGACAGGAACACACTGATGACTGGGATGGGGATCACTGCAGAACCTTTACATTAAATTTAATCATGTAAACTACTCATTTCCACTAGTCTTTAAGAAGCTGTATTTTCATTTCAGCCATAAGCCACCTTCTAAACCCAAGAGAAGGCAAACTCACATTCCTACCACTTTGGGTTGCAACCCCGCACACCAAATGCACTTGACTTGAGATTCAAACCTGTCACCGCAACATCCAAGTGCTTCCATCCAGATGAAAGAGCAAAATGTCAGTGAACATTAGTTCCTATTTCTCTCGCGCTTCCAGGGTTAAATACCATGTTTTAAGGAAAGAATTATTAACAGTGAATGCCACAAGGAGCAAGGTATTCTCTGATATCTCTGAAACTACACCATGGTGAAACAGAAATGTTTGGAATATTTATAAAAATAAATTAACACAAAAAGTAACATTTCTTCTGTTTTAAGCACATAATATAGGATTTTATCAATTTTTGGTAGGACTTTGAGACAAACTCAATGAGATCATACTGAGCACAAGCACGTGATGGTCTCACATGAGAGGAAGATGCCCACTGCTGCAACTTCGTAACATGACCAAGATGCTCAACACCAAAGGCAGTTACACCGCAGGCACCTTGTGGAGGTGAAGGAACTTTCAGATCTGCTCTTGCTTCAGGCAGCAGATCCCATTCCCAGCACAACACAGATCAGCTGCCAGCTCCTGACTCGGAAAGAAGGCTGGGAAGAAATATTTATCACTTGCCAGGCTTCTCTCTAACCCCAAAAGTAGCACTTGATGTCAAACACCACTGAACCAGTCAGCAAATGCCTCCAGTACCTGGACACATTGTACAGTACTGAATGAATTAATTGAAGTAACAGACAAGGGCGTTAAAGAGCAAAATGTGCTGCTTTCTGCTGACTTGGACACAGCATTAGAGATCAACATATTACACAATCATTTCCATAAAAATACTATATTATTTAACTACTGTAGAAAAAGCTATTTGAGATAAGTACCAGGATCTTTTGTAAGGCTACTCCATGGCTGGTTAGAAAGAATTCCAAGGCACGTGCTCCCACACATGCTCCTCACAAGTAACTTCACCAAAACCACGGCAGAGCAGCTGAGCACAGAGCAGAGGATCAGCAGTGACGGGAAGCTGCACAATGTTCATCTTGATGGGTCTGCAGCAGCCTGAGTCCAGCAGTGCAGAGGGCACTCAGCTGCACCAAGGCTCAGGAAACTGAGAGGTGTTTTCATAAAGCCAAGCTTATCTTTCACTCAGCTGCTGATAAACAGCATTGCTGTACATGTTTTAACATGCCTTAGTTTTGTCCCTGCTACCCGGCTTTCCAGGGATTTACTGGCTCATCCTCAGGGAGGCTCAAGACCCCAGCCCAAGGTACTGTTCTAAATGACAACACCAGAGGCACGAGGTTCTGAGGGTTCATTTGCAGTAGACTTCTATATTATTTATTAGAAACACGATGCATTACCCACTGCCCCCTTGTCTGGTACAAGCACAGTGAGATCACAAGATTCCTTGGCCAAAGAACACAGAAGAAGGAATGCAAAAAGTTGGTTTACAGTTTTTTCTTTTGTTAATGTTTGCTGACGTTACACACATCAACTGAAATCTGGCATGATGCATGCACACATCCATCCTAAAGTGACTCATAAGCCAATTAAAACCTTTGAACCTTATTCTAAAAATTCAGAGAAATGCTATCTATGCAAGTACTGCGCACCAATTTCAGGGCAGATACCCAACCCCAGACCAACCACTACAGCCCTTAAGGCACTGCAGAAAAACATTCAGGCTCTTCTGAACAGGTCTGCAACACAAAGATTGGGTATCAGGAAAGAAAAAGCTGTAGAGTTGTTGCTGCTTCTCCAAAGTGACTCCAAGCACCTGCAGCATCTCTCCAAACATTGGGGTGTCCTGGCAGTCTCCCATGGACAGCTCCTCTTTGGTGGTTTACCCAAAGACAGTTCAGGATTTCATATGGAATGCCCTCAGAAGGGCAATGATGCAAGAAGCTGGAGCTACACAAGGCATCCTGCCCCCTCCCAGGTGGGCAATGCCAAGATCACTGCTGGCACCTTGGGAGTCAGGAAAGTGGCAATCAGCAAGCCCCAAACACCGGGAAATCAGTAAGCAGGCAGCAGCAGCAGGGGTCTAGAGATGTCCCTTAATTATCTCCAGTTTGATCAGTCCCTTAATATAAGCACATCTCCAGTCTGATCACAGTATTTGTTAATTTAATTGCACAGCAATTAAACAATCCTCAGGGGTCTGTGCTGTCTAAACCATATCCGAGCAGACAACTTTTAAGCCTGGAGAGATGCGTCAGATAAAAGTGTTCATCCTTGCAAATACAAGATGTACCCGAAGTTTTATTTTTACATTACTATGCAAAAAGCTGTGCAAGTGGGTTTACAGTGGATTTTTCAACTTGCTTGTTCCCAGACATCCCAGTGCAGTTGCAGGCTCTGATAAAGGCAGGCTGCATTGAAGCACGTGCTTTGTTGGATGCATAGGAAACAGTCACTTCCTCCTAAGGAACTAAAGTAGCTATTGTTGCTGAGACTCAGATGACTGAAGCAGTTCAGGGAGAAACAAAAAAAAGATGCTTAATGATGTATTAATTCCAAATAAAAATGTAACACTGAAAATACTACAAAGATCTAACACTGATTCATGCACAGCTGTGAGTACTTTGCAGTTATGGAAAGGTAAGGAGGACAATGAAGAAAAAGATGGTTCATGGCCATGGCCACTTCTGACTTCTTAAATTCAGCACAAATATTTGTGTAATTAAAGTAAGTTTGTTCACCTCCTCCCTACTATACAATCACACCATTCACACTAAACAAACATCCACTCAAGGCTGAAGCTGATTAACACAGTGATCCACTTGGGGCAATACATTTTATAGAGCTTTGCCATAAAGATTGAGCCAACCAGAAAAAAGTTTGAACATTCCCACATCGACACCTCCCTCCATTTATACACCTTTAGACATGGGAATTTCTCAGCAGAAGTTGTCAGGTTTGAACATCTAGGTCATCATGGAAATAACAATAATAAAGAAACATCTAACTCTAAAACCAGCACTCAGCTATGGGGTTTACAAACTGACTGCTCAGCTTGCTGGGCAGTGACTGAGGGGGAATTGGTAGGAATCAAACATTCCTAATACCCAGTTAAACTCAGGATGCAACAGGGCTTACTTATTTCACTTACTTTTAGTTGATCACAGTTATTTAAAAACCCACTCAACCACCTTTCTGAGCTACTAACACTACCACCACCAGTGTTATTTTCTGCAACTTTTACCCTATTCGAATATTTTTATCCTTTCTGACGCCTGGATTTTAGCAGACTCCCCCTTAGATGATGAAGCATTTCAATTTCTCAGTGTGAATGATCAGCAGCTTTTAAGAACCTAATGAACACAAATGCTTCCTTGTAACAGTCCCATGACTTGGTTCTTTCTGGTGCCTGTCATGTAATGCTGCCCCTCACAGGGCACGAGGAACGGGATGTACTCCCAAGAACACTTCCAAGTGAAAAAACCTAAAGGTGTTGTCTGTGCACAAATGTATTCACTAACTCACACTGTGGAGGAAGAGGTTTTCAGTCACTTCCATGGACACTGATGGCAAGAAATCACAGAAAGCCCCATTTTCTGCACTCAGCACTGGGACAAAGATCTGCATCAAAAAGCACCAATAGTTGATCACAGTGCAGAAATGTAATTTGTATCCATATTTTACTTTGATTTTTCTGCTGTTTTTCCCCTGGCCTTACTAAAGGTACAGTGGATGGTCACTCCATTTCTTAGGTACCAGACAGCTCCTCCTCTCCCCTGGACCTGCCTGGGCACAATATTTACTTCCACATATGCCAGTGCGGATCTGTCTGGAGCGTTTCAAACCCTCAGCAGAGACAGCTATAAAATGATCAGGACTGGGAACAAAGCTATTATCCCCACTTATGCCAGAGTCAATTAAGTAATATTTAATACAGGAGAAAGCAAGAAGCTAATGAAAGGCAGCACTAATGCAAAGCCTCAGCTGCTCCTGCCTGTAATCACAGAAGAACAAGCCCACATCTTGGCCCGTGTTCCATGCTCCAGGCCCTCTGTGTCCGTGACACAGCAGGTAAGGCAGGACACTGTCACACGGGGCCTTGCAGGCCAGTCCCAGGCTGGTTTCTCACCAAGTGGTGTGAGGTCCTTATCCAACCCTCTTTGTGTATTGTTTCTTTCCGACTTTGTCTTTTCCAGTGATTCACACACGCGAAGAATTAACAATAGCAACTCCAGATCCACTTGGAAGTGGGTGGAATAATGAGCTGCCTTCAAAGATATCAACACGTATATGACACACAGTAACTGATCGAGCAGCAGTGCCTGAAAGAGCTGTCTGTCATCAATGAACTGCACTGCCCAGCAGTTGGTCTGTTCTTTCAGGCACCAACAAGCTGCTTAGCATCCCTCAAAATTCCCTGATTATGTTCCATTCCCACATCCTTTAGCATCAAATACTGATACTGCACCAGGGGCTGAGGCCAGGCTGTCAGAAGCCACAGCATGAGAAGGCCTTCAGCCTCACTGAGGACAGGCTGAGCCCAGAAGGGTTGTGTGATGTGAAAAGATTCCTCAAAACTCCTCACATCATCATTTTATCTGAAAATGTGTCAGAGAAGATGCTGGAAATCAGCAGTGGAACACAGTGGCCCTTCATTTAGGGGGAAAAAGCTTTTTTTAACAATACAAGTGCCCTGTCCTCAGGTAACACTCAGTGAGCAGCAAGAAGCCACTGCCAGGTTGGAAAGCCCGGCTGACAGTAAAACACACATTTCACAGCACAACACAATGCTCCTGCCATTTAGCATTATTTTAGCAACTGAAGTTAATTTTTTTTCCCCAACCAGCAGCACTGATTGCTCCTTTCACTCTTACAAAACAGTTTAAGTGTAAACCAGCAATGAGATACTTATCACCCAACACCACAGACAGGAAAATGTGAATTTTTCAATGTGGTTTTTCCTGGAAGTATCATTACCAAAAACACAAAGGGGTAATACTGGCACACACAGCAGAGTCCTTGAGAAAAGAGGGGGACAATTTTCTCACGTTATAAGAGAAGTGCATATATATTTTGTACAGGACTTTTTTTAATCCCTTCTCTCTCCTTAAGTGTCCTGCAGTAAATCAAAGACACCTGAAACAGAGGACTACTGGTTGAATGAGCCTAAGCACACTCATTAATATCTGTTTTACTTTATAATTCCTTTTTTATAAAGGAACATTTGACATCAGCATCCGACAGCAGCTTCCTTGTTGGGAAAAACAAACTTTTAACTGTGAATGAAAAACACTGTGCAAGGGCCAAACAGCATCAAAGAATTGTCCTGTCTCTTATTACACATTTAGGAGAACAGATATAATTTGTCAGTTTGGACTATCTTGGCGGAAATCCAGTATACTTTAACAGCCTATGGTACAAGGCATTTCTCTCCTGAGCATGCTGTGGAGCAGATCCCAAAGCAGTATGCACAAAGTGGGAGAAGTTACTCCATGGCATACAAAACTACCTCCTAACAGCTGAAAAATATCACTTTCATAAGCAAAAGCGTTCCTTTTCCAAATGAAAGGGAGAGAATGAGGCATTGGAAGTGAAAAGTCAGGAAAACGCAGCAGGATCAAGTTTGGCTTTGAACTGGTGCTGGGAAACACCACAGGGACTAAAGCATCTGTTGGAAAGTAAACACGTGTCAGACCTGGGAAGGAGCTAATGCTGTTCTGCCACCTCACTCCTTGCAAACAGTGCTTACCCTGCAGAAGGACAATGCAGCTCCAGTACGCCCCAGAACACTGGAAATGGACAGAATAAGTCCGCACAGAGCAGTGACTGTGTTAACCACCTCCTCCCTCCTACCTCGCATCCTTAGGGAAGTCCATCCCTTCAGTTCCAGTGTTTTAAACTCAAAAAAATGGGTCACACAACGTAAATGCCTCTGACAGAGAATTAACACGCTGCAGAGAGGCTGTGAGGGCCAGGCAGCCTCCAGCACTCTCAGCCCCTCTAATGAGCTGAGGAGCACACAAAACTTATCAATAATGAGATGTGGCCTCCTCGGAGTTCAGGACACTCCTTGGAGTGTGAGATTTCGGGTCACAGCAGCACAGGAAGAACACAAACTCATCAAGCAAGAACACAGTGGGGCTGTCAAAGAACTGCATTGAGAAACCCTCTGTGAACTGGGGGGCCAAGCACTCCTACAGCCTCGATGGGCTGGGAAATACCAGATATGCTCTTGTGGTACCTGCATAAGAAGTGGAAAGGAATAACCTTTCCATCTCAGATCTACCAGGAGAGACTGCCCAGAGGGATGAGGGAATAAGTGATGGCAGATTTTTCCACGTGATTAAATTCCAAAACACAAAACCCACGACATGTAAATAAACTAATCTCCTCCAAAAAGCACAAGTAAATCAGAAGTCAAAACAGCAATCTTGCCCTCATTTCTCTTCATAGCACTGCTATTGAACAACCACAGTAGCTCCTTTCCAGAGACAACTCTTCCTGGAGAAATTCCTGTTGAGCCAAGACCAATAGCCAATATCCTCCCCACTAAAGCAAACTGTTTTAAACAAATTTGCTTTTCTGAAAAGGATAGAGTGTCTGTCTTAGGCTTAGACACTTATCTTGAGACACACAAATGTTGGTTGAACTACAGCCCTGGAGCAACACTTAACAGACACAATGAACAATGGAAGCACTGTAGGGAAAAGAGGAAGACTTTCTGCAGCTACTTCCTCTAAAACAGCATTCTGATTTTGTAACATCACCTGAAAATTAGCCAATGTCCCTGGCCACTGCCTGGGAAGACAGAATCCACACCCAAAAGCTCAACAGCAGGTTTACAGCTCTCTCCAGCTGAGCCAGGAAAAGGCACAGTCCTGCACTGTTTGCAGCCACTCTCTGGAATTAAGAAAAACGTTTGAAGGATTCCCGAACACACAGGTTTTACCAGTGCAATGTCTTAATCAGCTGAACACATCCTCGTTTGGGATTTAATTTTTGCTGCGCTTGTGAGGATATAAAAAAGAATTATCCCTATAGTTATCTACTTCAAAATCACCATTTGTACTCCAAACTGAAGAGTTTAAAATCCCTTCATGCTGCAGCCCAGCTGTTGTAAGAGACAACACACGGCTTTGACCTCACTGAATCCCAGAGTGTGCGCATACCCGACTAACAGCTTCTTACAAGTACACAGAGCCCTACAAAATTGTCCAAGGAGTGTTTTTTCCTAACTCCAAAGGGGACCAAAGCCAATACATTTTAACCATTTCTTGTCCCAGACTGAGAACAAACTCGGTGTCGCTCGCAATTCTCTTTAGCAAGCTGTTTGTCACAAAATTATTTTAGAAAGAACATTTGATTCTTTTCAAAGAACTAGTGCCACGAAGGTCTGGACCTTCACCAGGAGGATCCTCAAGGGTTTGACAGCTGACGAAACACTTTCAGTCCTATGTACAAAGGAGTAAAGCAGATTGACTAAAAGCACAGCACATTGTGGGGAGCTCTATAAGAATACTGCTCACCAGGTCCTGCTCTGGCAGACCACATTAACTCATAAATTCCATACAAATTTGCTGTTGCCACTTTGTGGTACTTCCCACATTTTTCAGGGCACTGCACAGCAACCCTGCCTTCCTCTGCCACCAAACCAATACCATAAATTTAACATACACTGAAATAAATTGGATTCAATGATCCTGATGGGTCCCTTCCAACTCAGCATATTCTGTCATTCTGTGAAAAACAGAAGTTTCCCAGGTATGCTCACTACCAAACAATCCCTCGTCCGGTGCACAAGGGGCTTCAGAGAGATTTTGGAAGTTGTGTTTTATGTTTCAGTTCGATAGCACTAGCGAGGGAGATCCGTTTTCCTAGTAAAGTTCTTCATTTAGCTGCATGTTTACAACTTTTCCAGATGTTTTGATAGCTGATCCTGACTCCACAGCAACCCTCCAACACACCGGCAAAGCCCAGCTGTTAGACCAACATTAAGAAAGCTTCTCAAGCTTCATGAGTTACTTGAAGATGAACATAAATGACATTGGGGCCCGTTACTTCACAATTACCATGTGACACTTCACTGTGGAGTCTCACATAACACGTTCTTGATGACTAATTATTTTACCTATACTAATTTCCTGATCACGTGGTTTTCACANATTGCGGATGCCGCGCACCAGGTCCTGCAGGTTCTTGTCAAACATTCGGTCGATGCTGCCCTTCACCATCTTCAGCGCCATGGCGGCGGCGGCGGCGGGGCCTGCGGCGGGGCCTGCGCCGGGCTGAGGGGCCGGGCCCGGCCGGGGCGGCCGCCGCGGTGCTGCTGCCGCTCGAGCCGGGTGAGAGCAGCGGTGCCGGGGCGCTCACATGCCGAGGGAAGCGGAAGGGCACGGGCGGAGCTGCCCTGGCGGACGGGCGAGCACGGGCGACCCCGGCCGCGGGCACAGCTCCGGGCGGCGCTGGTGATCCGGCACCGACAAAATGGCGGCCGGTCAGCTGAGGGCTCGGCCACGCCCCCGACATGGCCACGCCCCGACCGATCGACCACGCCCCTGGGCCAACACCGTCCGCTATGCTGCTCTCTAGCCCCGCCCACTCCGCCCAGGCCGCGCCTCCGTCTGGCCACGCCCCCGGAGCGGGCCTAGAGCTCCCTCCCGCCTCGCCGCTCTCCAGCCACGCCCCATCACCTGGGACACGCCCCCGAACGGTCTGGACACGCCCCCGTGACCACGCCCCTGCCCCGTGCCGCTGTCCAGCCACGCCTACCAGCCCAGACCACGCCCCTCGAGTCGTCTGATCACGCCCCGAGCAGGCCCCGCCCCACCCCCCTCAGCAAAGCCACGCCCATTCGCCCATAGAGCTCCGCCCACTCCTCTCAGGCCCCGCCCACCCTGCCCCTCAGGAAGATGCAGACCCGGGAGGGGATCCTGGCCCTCTCATCCCATGGGATGGAAAGAACAAACAGCTGCAAACGCACGAGAGAAAACCCTGGAAGCGCTTGGAGCAAACACTGAGTATTTAATGAGCTGCTTGACCTGAGGGGGCCAAGAGGCCGGTGGGATTCTGGGCTGCGTTAGGAGGAGCATCGGTGGTAGGACAGTGGTAGGTGGTAGGAAGGTGCTGATCCTGCCCCTTCCTCAGCCCTGGTGGAGCTCAGCGGAGTGCTGTGTTCAGCTCTGGGCTCCTCGGGATCAGCGAAGCATGAAGGTCCTGGAGTGGGGCCTGTGGGGGCTGTGGACATGATGAAGGGACTGGAGCAT
>VYZR01033741.1:0-21928 GCA_013400675.1 Oxylabes madagascariensis
CTCATTGTGTTCAGATCAAACATAGAGAAACAAAATGTGATAAAATTAGCATCAAAAACTCACCTGCTTTAGACTTGCAACTGGAAACTCAGCAGTCAAACAAACACTACACATCCTTTTTCAGAATTTTGGGGGTTCCCAGAAGTACATTTAATCTTTGGTTTGTTCATTACTGGAAAGCAAATGCTCCAGTGTAGTCCAGAACTCACTCACTTCATCTTGTGATTTCCACTGTTTTCTCTAAACTCTCTTCTCCTACTCTGTGATCTGTTTAGCTCTTCCCTCTGCTTTTGACTTTATCCTCAGTGGAAAAACATGAAACACCTGTTATAAAATTAGCCTGCTCAATCCGCCCACGTATCAAGTTCTTGATATTTTCTATATTCCTACGAATCAGTATTTCAACCATGGTTTATTTTCAACATATCTGATGTTTGGTATCCATTCCTTTCACCTCTCATTCCTTTTCCTCTATATACAAGGCACACCCTGATAATCAGTTTCTATCCTCTACCTCTAAGTGTTGTTATCTGTTCTCATATTTTACAACAACTTAGATAACGGAGGTATTTTTGGCCATCTGAAATCTAATGTACATAAAACTGAAAAGGGAGTAACATACAATGGAAGAGGGAAATTACTTAAAAGGTAAGCTCCCAATAAAACCACCTAGGAATGTGCCATGCTAGTGTGCCAATGAGTTGTAGTGCAGACCATGGGCATGACTATTTAACAAAGGGTTATAAAAACTCCTGTAAAATAAGAGCTCCAATCTAACCACTTACTTTTATCCAGACGTGCTTAACTTTTAATCTGAATCAAAGCTGTATTTTTCCCCTGTGCTTTCCAGAACCAGCAACCACTTCCCCAACTAACCCCAAGGAAACACTCCAGATCACCAGTCATATATCATTAGCTGTTACAGAAATTTTTTGCTTCCACACTACAAACTGGCAGCTTCAATAAAGCTAACTAGTAGTACACCAATAATTATTGGATGTCTGCTTTTGAAAACAAAAAGAAGAAGCCTTCAGTAAGTAGCTCACCAAATGGCTGATTTAGGTTCATAAACAGTGAAGGAGCCATCACAAAAGGAATAGTGAAGTTCAGATTCTGTTGCAAAGTGTTCCCAATCAAGCAAAAAGAATATTACTATAATTATGTCTTCAATACAGCTTTTAATTACTTTTATCCTCCTGTCTCCTCACTTGAAGCCAAGCTTTTTGTCTACCCAAAACCAAGGGAAGAGACTTGGAGACCGGCTTCTCTTTGAGTCTTCTGGTTCAGTCCACAGATAAATTACAGCAATTGTTTCTATGACATTTCCTGCCCCAAAGAGCCAGCCAAAAATCCTATCCACATTCTCATAATGTCAAGTATTGCAACATCTTTTTAACAGGAGCTATCACGCACAGTCTTGTCTTGCTCCAGTTCACCTAGAAAGCAGCTGAAAAGATCAACTCTCTCATCTTTTCTCCATCACATCCTTTCCTTGTTGGCCTCCACACAAAACTGAAGTTCTTAATCCTACCTTTCAAGGCCTTCCTGATTTCTGCCTATCTGTCCATCTACACAGAAGGATTAGCTCCCAGCACCTTTCAGTCTGTTCACCACCACTGTTCTTCTCAGGAAGGCACCTCTTGAAAAACTCATGCTTGCAAGGAGTACCAATTAAACAGGAGCAAAAAGCATTTTGTTGTCCTTTTCCAAGGACACACAACCCTTTTTCCATGGTACACAGTTAAGAAACTGCTTCCCTACCTTCTTCCAACTGCTTGGACCATCCTGTTGCTCCATGCTTTACAGCCAGTGCACAGGCTGGGTAGGAGTGGGTGTGAGAAGGGGAAGGAATGATGTTTGTAGGCACCACATGTTTACACAGTACCAGCCACAACAGAGGTCTTCATCCATCAGCGCAGCTCCTGGACACTCTGACAACAAACAAACACTAACAGCATGTCCAGTAGACAGGATGCTTGATCCAGGCTGTGAATGCTGAATCCCTTCCCAGCACAGCACAAATTTCATAGCTGCTCTCTTTCCAGCTTTATGACCCTGAAGAGGATGCTCCTGGTGTTCCCAACACTCAGCTCCACTCCCACCCATCTCAGAGGAGCAGCCAAAGCTGTGACAAAGCTCCCTGGGCAGCTGGGGACTCAGAGCAGACCCCTGCACTGATGCACCCCAGCTGCTAAGAGGGTCCCTTCCTGGCTGAGTGGGTGTCTGGAACCCAGTGCTTGAGGTGAAGAAGGGAAATCATGACAACAGCCCCAGAAAGTGATTCACAGCTTCCCAGGAAGCACTTTCCTGTTGAGATGACTGTGCTCACTGTCCTACCCACACTCTGCCGACAGACTGAAGTGAGTTCAAAGGGTCAGAGACATCATAGCAGATGCTGAGGGAAGGGAACCGGCAGAGCCCACTTCAAGTACATCCCCAAAGAGAAGGAAGCGTGATGTCACCACATCACACTGCAATAGGAACGGGGAGAAAGGGGCCCAGGGCTTCTGTTGGGGAACACCCCCTGATAGTTTTTTAACTCCATGAAGAACTAAGTCAAGGTTAAAAAAGAGTTCATCTCCCTGCTAGCAGAAAGTAACAAAAAAGCCTCTGCACTTGCGAGAGGGCCCTACTGGGGTTCATTGCTCCTCTTCCAATTGTGAAGACTGAGCACAGGTAAGGGGGAAAAATACTGGGGGGCAGCAGAGAACTGGAGAAGATTCACCTACCTCCCTCAGGGAGCAGCAATGCCTGGCACAAGCATCATTACCCTGGACCTTTCAGGACCCTATGGAAACAGAGGAAACTGTGTAATTCTGAAGGCTGGCAGGAAATTGTAGTGATCGCCTAGTCCAGCCCTCTGCTCACAGCCGGGCTAGTTTCAAATAGCACTTACAGACCTCAGGGAACTCTTGTCTCTATGCCAGCCTCAGAGAGCTGATAGGTATCAGGGCCTGAGCTGAGGTCAAATGTTTGTAGTAACTGAAACAGAAAGTGTCATTAACCAGGCTGAACACACCACATGAACGTTCTCAGGGCCATAATCAAAGGGACCTCCACCATACTCACACATCTGTGCCTCCACCCTTCTGCTTTCTCTGCATCTTTGGCAAGATGGAGTTCACTCTCTGCTGGAAAGCCAAGCAGCCTCTTCATCTGTGTGCAAGAATAAAAGGACAAAGTGCCAAGAGTCATTTGTACAATGAAGACATTGTGTCACAGACTTCTTCATTATCTGTGCTGCTCGTGAAGGAACGAGATCAAAATCCTCAGTAGGGGAAGCATTTGAGTTGACATTCAAGTACAAATAGCTTTACTCTATTAGATTTTCTGCCACCAGAAGTGATTACATCAGTCAGTATTTGAATGCACTCTGACCTAGATTTTCAGAAGCCCATAAAGACAGTTATCCCAATCCACTTTCACAGATACACACTGAGATGCTGTTCTAATTGTTAAAAAATATAGTATTAAAAGTCAACACGTAAAGACAATAGGTTGAGACCTGGACTTTGGGTAAGAATGGAAAGAATCTGAGTGGGAGTGGGAACAGTAGAATTTTTTCTTTTTCCACAGAAATGTCTGGGTATTTATATTTTATATCACTATTTGAATATCAGCAGGAATGTTGTAAGCCAGTTGACCCAACAAAGTCAGTTAATTTCCTGGGTCTGCTGCTAGGTTTGTTATTAGCCAGTGTCTACCCATGCTTGGGAAATGAGTCATCTCATTATCAGTAATGTGTTGTTTTTCCTTGTCGTTATTTCTAAGTTCATCTCAAAAGCAGAGTACAATGGAAACCTTACAGGAGTCTTCTAGTGCTTCTTTTGGGAAGATATTGGCACACCTGGGCCTTGTGTCAGGTTCAATCAGAGATCTACTGCTGACCTACAATGATTTATGGAACAAATAAAAAATGGTGGCATCATAAAAAGCCTTATTTCTTATAATATGAAGATAGAAAATGATCAAAATTTTCTCCAGGAGGCAATAATTCAGAGTTTCATGGTGGCAAGGAACTTAGAGGTTTTAGCAGAGAGGACAAATAAGATGATGGTGCTGATCTCTTTTGTTTAACAACTTTAGTATCCTCCTTTAAGTTTTTAATATGCAAGAAGAATGTTTCTAAGCTGAGTTGGTAGGGAATGCATCTCTAACCCCTAAGTGAGAAAGTGCTTCTATAAGCACTCAAAAATTACTCACTATTGCAATATACTTTCATTTTCCTCCTTTAGTGTATCCATGTCATGAAGACCAGTTTGTCTTAGGCAATTCAGTAGTAAGTGATTCTAATTGAGTGTTACAAGCCTCCTCACCAGCCTCTCTGGGGATCCAGCAGCTCACCTTAAACCATCTTCCTCCCTCATAAATCACATCCGACAGCCCTGCTATTCCAGCCTCTTTTCCTCTGCACTGTGCTCAGTTCTGCTCCCTGTTCCTGATTTCCTTCAGCTCCACGTTCCCCATGGTTCAGTTGGCTGCCCAACCAAAAAAATCCACCAGGATTTTGTCTGTTTTCTCTTTAAGGAAGACAGTAGTATCTAAAGCTCCTCTCTCTGGCTTCAGAAGAGTAGCTTTAGACAGAAGCTTGCTTTTCCTCTTCCTTTTTTTCCCCTTTCTTTTATTTTTGGGCTAGTGTATTTTTGTTTGCAAAGAAAATAAAAGAAAATTATGCCAGAACACACTGTCTTCCTTCAGTGTCACATTCAAAACGTCTTTTAAACTTGCAGAGCACCATTAGGATTCTCAGCTCTGTTTCTGACTGTGCTTTTTGCAGAAAGCAGTGTCCCAGGCTGCTGAACTCTACGTGACTTTTAAGTCCTTCGAAATACAGGCCACCCTCCACTTCAGCCCATTTCCAACAGGCTGAAGTCCTACATCTCTTTAATCGAGCCCTGCCCAGCATGTTACTGAGGGATCTTTTGCTCAGTCTCATTCTTGTTTGTGGGATACACAATTAGGGATTACACTGGCCTTCAGCGAAGAACAGAGTCCAACAAAAGAGCTTTGTAGACCAAACTCATACAACTGTAGTGACCTCTTCAGTAAAGAACTAATAATTAGCCCAATTCTGAATTACATGTGATATTTTCTATAGGATCTAGCACCTATGCTTATGACTCCTGTCAAGTTAGAAGACACGCAATCAGAACAGGATTTAAGCCATTTAAGCAAGCAGGAATTAAATTGCTTTGTATGCGGAAAAATAATTCTGGGGCATGAAATAACCCACAGCAATCAGGGTGAAAAACCTCAGAGTGTCAGTAAAATAAACACACAGCGATGATTCAGCTGCCAGCTGCAGAACTGCCAGCTGCTTTCAGGAGTGGCAAGATGCAGGGTTTTGCTCACACTGTTAGAAAACAGAAGCTGCATTTACAGGCTTTGCTTCCAGATAATCCACAAAGCCAAAATATGTCTCAAGTAGAACGAGCATCCAGTAGCAGAAATGTCATTATTGTCAGCATCTGCTTTATGTAAATTCAGTGTACAGTGCACAGCACCTTCAAAGTCCACTGCATTCTTCATTCCCTCCTGACATCAAATCATCCATTCAAATAAATTAAAAGATTAAAATATCCAATAAACCGTAATAGACACAGTTAGTAGTGCAGCTAAGAAGAGCTTATGAGGTTTAGATGAAGTATGCATAATAACATGCAAAAAATAGATGTTTTGTGTGCATTCCTAATTGTTATACAATACCAAAAGGTAAGTCAGAGTAAAGAAATGTAAAGAAAGGAAGAAAACCCACTTTTTTTTAGTTGAAATACAAGAACATATCCTCCAGAGATGATGTCATGCATTAAATTACCACATAGAAGCTAGATGATTTTTCCTCAGAATAAAACTAAATTTTTGTTGAAAAGATGCATATTTGGACTATTAAAAACTATTTGGAAATTTCTATTATTCCTACTTGAGTGAAAGATCAAATCTTTAAAGCGACAATTACATATGATTTATTTCCATTTTTTCAAAATCAAACGCTTTTAATTTTGTTTTCAAATTAAACTTAGAATTTTGAATTAATAGAGAAATTTCAAATGTCAAGAAATAGATCATGTAACATCCCTTCTTAAAAACGGAACTTAAAATATCCCACTTGGCTTGATTCCATACGACTGTTTTTCCAAGTGAGGCCACTAACGTGGCAGAAAGCCTTGATTTTAGTGTTATGCTGTGTGCAGCTGTTTCGGGACAGCTCCGCACATCTGGGCACCTTTCCCACGTGGGCGCTGGGAGAGGAGGGCCAAGGATGTGCCGTGCGGTGGGGACAGAAGTGGGGACAGCGGCGGGGACAGCGGCGGGAACAGCAGAGCATCGTGCCGTGCCCCAGCCCCGAGCCTGCCCCCCGTGCCGGGCCGGGCTGTGCTGTGCTCGGGCACCCCGAGCCTGACCCTGCGGGCTCAGCAGCTCCGGGTACCGACGGCACAAGTTCGGGGCGAGAACAAGAGTACGAGGGCAGAGCAGTAAGAGTCTGTTGAACTCATCACTGGGAGAGATACGGAGATGGTAAGGAAAACTTTACAGGAAAACTTTACAAGAAAAATTAGAAGTATAGAGGTGGGTTGAAAGAAACATCAAAACAAAACCCATCAAGACATTTTAACAAGTACTTTTGAAACAAAGTGCCAGACCTTTGCATCCCAATGAAGTCACAATAAGTCTCTGTTTTCACTTTCTGTTTTCGCTTCAGAATGAGCTTTAGATAAATGTAATTTAATCTAAATTCTTATATTCGACAAATGTATTTTATCTAATTTGTTGAGGATTATTTGCATGCCACTAAGCTGATATATCCCAGTATTGAGCAGTTTTAATTGCTTAGTCCTCAGCTCACCTGACCAGGAAAGGAGCAAGGAGACTGGTTCTCTGCTTCTGCAACCCTTAGGGAAAGAGGTCACAGTGGATGCTAGGCACATTTTGTGATAAATTTGTAGCTTTACTGTCTAGTCAGAAGCAGGTCCATCACTAGGTGAAACACTTAAGAGTTTCTTTCTTCTCAATCTTTTCTCTCCACCACTCAGTTTTCCTACACAAGTCACATTCTTCATTACAGTTCTGGACCATCGTATCATCAGCATTGCTGAACCCTCTTCCAAACAGCAGCCTTTCTTTTCCACCTTGGCCAACCTGCATCCTATAAAGTAAAACAGATGAAGGCAATACCAGCTGAACATGTTCTGCACAGATCTATGGCAAAGATTAAGAGTCTGTGTTGCTTATTGCTTCCTGGGGAACTGGTAAATAACATTTTCAATCAAATGAAGTCTAATAACCTAGCAGGCACAGTAAAGTTTGGAACTGGTTACAGTTGTGCCCGTCTCCAAGAAAATATTTCAATTATCCCTATTTCCAGAAAAAACAAAGTTCCAAAATGTTATATCCAAAAATTTTAAAAAGTATAAATTCATGAGTGCGTCTTTTTTAAATAAAAGACTGACAACGACTAACAATATGATTCCCAAAATCATGAGGGATGAAAGGCCTTGACAGACATTGTCTCTTTTCCTCAGTATGTGATTAGAATTGAATTCTAGCATGACTTCTGACTCCTCTCAATTTTCATTTCCTCAAAAGGAGGCCTGGGAGTGAAGGTGACCAAGAACCAGAAAGCTTTTGGAGGTAAAATTAGCATTGCAGGGTGGCAGGGCATCAGGAAAAAAAAAGAAGGCTGGAGAGCAAAAACATCCAAGAGAAAGGGACCTACAAGTACAAAAATATCAATATTCAACAGAGAGCGATTCTCCTTGCTGCAAAGGCAGAAATAGTTAACCTCAGCCAGTTTCTGCAGTAGTTATTTCCACAGATTTTGTTCTACTACCTTTTTAATGTTGCTTGAGGTCTAACCCAGGATTTCTTGTGAACAGGAAACTCCCTCTTTGCCACGAGAAAAATTCTGCTCTCTCTGTCCTTAAAGAGTGTTATTCCCCTTTCGCACTACAAAGTTGAGAAAACCCCAGAAAACATTTCAGATCCTTGTATTTTTGAGTAAGCTTTTTCCCCCCCACCCTTCCAGATTCAGTTGTTAATTTTGGTTCACGGGAAACATTGCTGAAGTCTTCATCAGCACTTCCTTTTTCTTGAAGTGGAGGCTTAAGCTTCATCTCGACATGCTGCAAGCCAAAACCAAGCTTCTACCTAGCGGAAGGGATTAGGGCCTACTCAAAATGAGGGGGGAAACCCCCAAAACTTTCTATTTCAGATGCAAAACCACTTATATCAGCCATGATGACATGACTCAGATCAATGCAATACCTGTGGGCAGGGCGGAATGCTTTCAGAGTATTGCTCAAAGTCAGTACAGCTTGTTCCAACCAATCTCCAGAAGAGGTTTCTGGAATCAGTAACACAATGCTTTAGCCAGCTGTCACTTGGTAAAGATGACACCAAAATTCTAAAGAGAAACTATATGTAAAAAAAAAGAAGAAAAAAAAAAACAGCTGGAGTTTTCATTTCCAGATATGCTAGAGAATTTGTTCCCCCTCTGAGAAAGTACTAAGAGATGCAGAAGCAGGAAGAAGGGGAAAGGGATATGGGGAAGGCACTGGAGCCACCCTGTGCAAGGAGGCTCTCTGCAGGTGGGGATGCAGAACTGGGAGTGCTGAGCTGAATGAGGTGAGGGATGGTAATTTTCAAAGACAAATGAAAGTAATTTGCAATTTCTAAGGAAATTCTTCCCATTGATTTCATATCTAGTTAATGTGGAGTACCTCTATTCTCACAAAAGATTACATAATTTGATAATTAATGTCTCTACTCCCAAAATTTATATTGGCTTATATCATCATGCAATCTTGTGTCTTAAACCCATCTAAGCTAGTAAAATTAAAAAAGAATTGATTGTGCTATGAGAAAGATTTAAAATAATGATATCAGAAATTGTTTTTTGATAAAAGATTATTAAAAACCCAGAATGTTACACATCCATGCAATTAAATCATGTGATTTCTGTACCTTCACTTTGAATTGCTGACATTCTGTGGGAAAGCTTCATTGTCTACAATTACCAGTAGTAAATTAATGTGGGCTCTGAAGCCCGCTACATCTTGGGATTCATCCCATGCTCCCTAGCACTCAATTTTCCCCGTGATCAGTCTGCCACCATCGCCTCTCCTACAGCACTGACCAAGAGCTGCTCTCCCTTTTCACAAGTAGGAGTCATGACCCTGGAGTTCACCTTCCTGAGAAGAAGTGTGACACCGATGAGGTCATCAAGAGGTCTCTTCTGCAGAACTGCTCAGTGGGGATCATGAAGTGGCTCTTGATTTTGTCACTGTTTCAGTGAAAAACAAGGGGCATGGTTCAAATCAAAAAAACTGCTTGTGAGCTGTAAATCCTTATTGACTTTGTGAGTTAAGCACTACGACCACAAAAACCACAGAACCTCTGCCAGATCCTCCTTGATGCAGCAGTATCTCCAGGCTTACTATGCTGTCCCACAAAATCCTTATTCCTTTCCCACGTCCGCAGAGCTCACCCCACACATAGACCCCCCAGAACATCTCTCTTGTATCTGGCTTGGCCTTAAGCTGAGGAACAGACAGTACAGGCTGCAGTTAATGTTTGTGCAGGGCTGGCACACTGCTTTCACACAGAGTGAACCAGGGTCGCTTCCTCCCCTAAATGGGTACTTAAAATAGTGCAAATATCTCTTGCCTCTGCCCAGCTAGTGATTTCCACAAAATGTGAGAGCACTTAATATCTTGGGACGTCTCCTGCTCTGTCCAATTGTGCTGAGTTGTGTAACAAGCCCACAGATTACTGGAAGACTCTGACATAAGCTGCAGTTGTGTAACTTTTTTCCTTCCGAAACTGGGAGAAAAATGACACTATCACTGCCACACAAGTTTCAGCTGTCTTGTTCTCTGGCAGCAGTCTTTACCTGGGGGGAGAACCCTTAGTTTTCTCCTGAGAGTGAGCATGCACGCCCATATCTCCCCATCACTGCTCCCTCATGGTCCTTTCTGCAGATGTTTGTCTCTAACTACCAGCCGTGACTCTGGTCTGATGTCATCTCCAGCTTTCTTACACCACATCACACCATATATGCCATGGTTTTCTACATGTATGTAAATACCAAAACAAAAAACCAATGGGGAATTCACATATATATGAAAATAATATTTATGTATATGTTTGCATAGAGGAAAAAAATGGAGACATATGTGCACTATCATGAGCTGGACAATCACCAAAGGTATTGCCAGACAATCACCAGAAGTGCCACACATCCATTTCTAATAATCTGATCCTGGAATTCTCACTCAAGCAGAATGAAAATGCAGTTGTACCTTGAAAGCCACTGTCAAAGGTAGTTGGACAGACAACAGCTACCTTTGTGTGACTTAAGAACAAACTTGAATCCTGCTGTTTTTCTTATGCTGCTGTCTGGAATTTTTACCTTAAAAGGCAGAAGTACCTTAGCATACAGCTTTAACAGCATAATTATTAGAAATCTCTTAAAACAGTGGATTTCATGTACATTGCCAGAAGCAAAACAAACTTCTAAATCCTGCTCCTTGTCACAGCCAGTTAGAACCTTAGTAGGTGCTGCAACTACATTAAATAATCAAGACTTGTAATAACAGCACTAGAAATTAAAAAAAAAAATAAATTAAAAGCCCCATTACTTGTTTTGTTTAGTGCTTTGTGTAAAACAGAGACGTATCAGCTTTTCAGGTATCTGAAAGGACCAGTTACTGTCAAGTCAAACTTAGATGTTTGTAATGAGAAAGTTCCAATTAAATTCTCCTAACAAAGAAGTAAATACAGCTTCCATAAAATACGTATTATAGATTTCTTCAGTCTTGGTTTAAAACTTCAGGACTAAGTCCTAGCTGCCAGGACTAAGTAACCTCTAAATGCAGAAGGCCCACACCATGACTTTTGCCTCTTGGGAGACAGTTTTTTTCCTCTATTTATATAGCTCCTGGCACCTAGATTTTTGCCATATTTTCAAAATGATATTATAAATAAATAAAAGTAATTGAACTAGTGCTAACTGCAAATATTAGGATCTAGCAGGATGGCTAACTTCCTGAAACAGGACTGATGCTACTACATAAGCACTAATTTATCCCACTACCCTGTGATTAAGAGGTCTAAAAAAAAGCAATGAAGCAGTAAGCTGAAGTTCAATAGACAAAGGAAATAAAACAGAATCAGCTTGTTGTGCTGCTATGGCTGAGTGCATATGCCTTCCCACATTTTACATGTTCTGCTCTTTTGTTATCTGTCCATAGCTTTCAGAGTTTAACAGTGCTCTTCTGCAAGCTGTGCCAAGAGCAGAGGGAAATGAAATTCCTTCTTTTGAAAAGTGGTTTAATTACTCAAGATACAAATCTGAGTCGCAAAAAGAGAAAAAAAGAGCCTACAGCATATTGGCTAAACTATACAATTAATCTCCAGAAAGAAAAAGATGCAGAGCAGTAGGCGTAGAACCCAGGTTTAACAGGGTGGAAGGGGGGGTTACTTAAGAGTATAGCATCAGGATTTGCAAGAAAGCAAATAAAATAGTAAACTCTCAGTCATGGTACTTCCAAAAGAATGTTGCTATCTAGACTTGTTGCCCACTAGCCAGTTGCAAGGTCCAAACTAGTGATTTTGCTTCAGCTTTCTGGTTTAGGAAACAGGCCAGCTACATAATGCGAAGTAGAGATTTCATGAACTGCAAAAGCAATTCTCCACAGATGAGTTACAAGAAACAACAAACAAGTCGAATCAACGATGAGCCACGGCTATGGGAACAGACAAAAGACACTGGAAACAATCAAACCCACATAACAAATAATTGCATAATCTTTTGCTTTCCTCACCACAATCGTACCAAAGCTAATAAGCCATTATTAACTTTCCCAAGGCTCTAACTTTGGGTTACGCCTGATTGCACCACAACTGTTATTGACAAGAAAATCTGACACTCTCAAGGGCTACATCCTGCACCTCTACATCAGCATGGCCCTGCTGGCCCTGCCAGAGCCCCCTCCTCTCACACAGCACCCGAGTCTGCCCGGCTTCCTCACCAAAGCACCCAGCCCTCGCTCACACCCAGCCAGAAGACCACAGCAGGCCTGGAGCTTCCCCACCACCACAGCAGCAATGGCCAGCATGAGTTCAGGTCGCTTCAGTGAGCACAGGGAGCCAAACCAAGACCTCCCTAGACTAGAGGAGAGAAAAATCTCTCCTATTCTGAGCTGAGTTGGGCTCAAACAGGCTCTAGAGAGGCAGGAGGGGAGGTAACAGAGGCTCTCCCACCCCCAGGGGGAAAGACTTTGAGAGTAAACACCTGAAATGGAAGCCAGCCTGCCTGGAGCTGAATAGAAGAGGAAAAGGGTCAGATCAAGAGCTTGGCCTCTCAGACATAGTTTTCAGGACAGGTTGTCAGGAATAAGCCTCCATTTGCAGCAGGACTTGTACATGCAATGTATTCCAGATTCTCAAGTGATGCAGGCACCTGGGAGTGATCATCTGACTGCCCAAGGGATAAAACATGGCAAACCTGGCAAAGCAGCTGGCAGGACTCAGCCCATTTCCTTAGACGACGAGGGGAGGTTGTCAGCAGCTGCTCAGGAGAAGTATTTTGGCATTACCAGGGAAGAAGAACACCAGTGGAGATTGCTAGGATAAAAACAGAGGGGAAGGCAGCTGGTGGGCATTTGCTTTTTCTGTAAGCTCAACTGAGAAGGACACTTCTGATCTTACAGGTTTTGTAAATTGCAAGCGTCAGGGGAGCAGCTTTTGCAGTTTTAAATCATTCCATTTCCCAAGTCTAGAGAGCTTGACAAATTCCACTGTCTCAGCTATTTAGACTAGTTCCGGAAGTTTTGTAAATAAATCCCTTAAAGGGACTGTGGAACTACCCGTGTGTGCTGTTTCTTAGGGGTGTAATTTTTCACAGCTGCTGTGAATGGCTGAAAAGGTGTATAAACAGACACCAACAAAATTTCTAGCAGTGTTTCTTCATATTCTTTTGATAAAGAGGGTGCATCTTGCTCACCTTAAAAACAGTTTTTCTGTAGCTCAGCGTAGATTTTGGACTACTTAATCCCCTGAATTGTTTGCTGCTTAGTTCTGGGAACAAATAAAAATATGTGCCATCTAAATTCTCCCTGGAATTACAGGTAGCCCATCCTTTCCCATCCCTTTAAATCACATATCTGTAGTGTTGGAGTCTCCCTCAATAGACTGAAACCAAAGTAGTCATGTTTCTGCCTGCCTGGCCTAATAACCATCCCCTTTGGATTGTTGGCTTTTTTATTTTCTACAAATAAAACCTGCTATCTCAACTCTGAGCATGGAAGAGGCACTCCAGTCCATGTGCCTGTAGATCTTTTCAACTTAGTCTTATGCTTGGTGACACAAAAATATACTTGCATTTATGCTGACCAAAGGTGGAGTTCCCTCTTGCAGGTCACTGTGTTCTGCAGCTGTGGGAATTTCCAGAAAGAAAGAGATAAGAGCAAGGAAAGGCTGCGTGTGGATGTGGAGCCTGAACCATTGCAGCAGTAAGAAGCTGAGGGCTGAAGCCATCCGTGCTCTGGTGGGAAGGATACATCAGTGCAACACCCCATCTGTACCTGACAGCACTGCGTACTGCACCAAGGGACAGAAATAAAAGTGCTTTCCCATCCTCCTTTCTCTTCCTCTCCTATGCACTCCTACAGCCTTGATCACAGCAATCATTCCAGACTGGGAGACAAGGTGATTAGTAAGCTTTTAAAATCTTCTCTTTGAGAAGAAAACAGTTTGAAAAGAAGGATTAAAAACTCAGCATCGTTTTCCACAACTAAAGGGCCCTTTGCATTGGTTCTGTTCCCTTTAAAGCCTGGAATGCTTATGCTGGTTAGTTTGGGGGAGAGTATGGGACTTTTTTTCAGTAAACAACTTCAAATTTCCCTAAATTAGAAACACATTCAAGTTTGGAAAACAATTGTTTGGCAGTTGCTTTTACAAGAAAACCATGAGGCAAACACAGCTCCAGACTGTGCTGCAAAGACCTTTCAGGTTGGATTGTACTGAGCAATGCAGGACCAGCATCAATATTTGAGCATGCAAAGCCAGGGCTTTGACGTGGTTTACATGTAAATGTGATGGTGGGTTCACACTCCAGTCGGTCTCTAGCCCGAGGAAATCTATGAGTAAATGCAGTGGGGGTTTGTATTTTCAGAGAGTCCAATACAAATGATTTTTTCAGATACAGATCCATTACAAGTTCAAAAAGAGTTGCATGGATTTGGGCAGGTAATAGTGGAAGCTTAATACCTATATATGAAAGTAAGACTAAGTGAAACTGTAGTGACTGCTGAGGCCACTAAGATAAAGCCACATCAGAGTGATTAATTCTTTCTAATGATATTGGGAGGCAACAGATGACAATTAAGTGTTCTGTCATCACAAATTGCTTCAAAACTAATTTAGAGATAGCGCTACCCAAAGAGATGCTAGTTTTTCATTTAATCCAGATAACACTCTGGATCAACCAAGTCACTAAATCCATTATTGATACAGATTATTTTTCATTATAAGAAATCATAAGAAATCATAGCTATAGACCAGAACTGTGTAGGCTTTTCCCTGTAAAGTTGTCCTGGTTTTGGACAGGTGTCTGCCAGAGAAAGCTAGAGCTTCCCTTGAAATGGAGAATGTAAACCCCCTTCCCTCTAAATTATTATAATTTTGCAATTAAGGGCTTTCAGGCAAAGATTTAGGAACAGGAATAGCAGTTCTTTACTAAGAATATTAAAAAAAAAATACAAATGTAATAGTACAAAAAAAAACCAAGTAAGCAAACAAAAGTCCTTAAAGACCCTGACAGAGTCAGGGANCGTCTGCCCCTCCTCCCTTGAGATACAAAAGGAAAGAAAAAACATCTCCCCTAACAGATGGAATAGAATAACCCCAAGACAAAAGTGCTTGCACTTGATCAACACGAGGGAGGACCAAGCCTTTTCCAGTGCTGAATATTGACTCAGCATGGCTCTAAGCATCACAGGCTCACTCCAAAGCACATGAGGAGCCCGCTTTACAGCAGCACTGAAAACACACCCACAAAGTAGAAACCTGTCCCTTTGCAGTGTTATACTCTTATCTCAAAATTGCCAAACTGGGTATCATTCGAAAGACTCAGACTAAATTTCAAGCAAAGTATAGGACTAACTTGACAGTGAGAATTTGGGAACTCCTGCAATTCAGAAGAGGAGACAAAGAGTTCAATATTTAATGTGTGCCTAAGAATTAAGATGGAGAAATGCATAAAATCTTATTTCTTTGAGCTTTATTAAATTTTGAAGATATAAAGTGGACAATAGCAGCACCAAAAAAATTCATTGTATAGCTTCAGAGGTCTCTGCAAACATCCTCTATGTACTCACAAATGACCACAGTTTAGCTTTCAGCAGATTAGATAGGAAGTCTGTGTGGAGCACCACATTATAAAGAGGAAGGAAGCTAGGAAAATTTTGGAACAGAAGAGAGAAAGTTGGGTTTGGTTTTCTTACATAAACCCTTACAAGCAAGTGTCATGTCTTTCCTTTTGTCTGGTAAAGATTTGTGGTAAAGACCATGGGGAAATGCAAATATAGGAAGTAACATCTATAATATCCTGGTTTAAAATCTCACCACTATCAGAACTTACTGTCCTCTCATGCTCAGTGGCACAGTATATGCTGAGCTTTCAATGAGAACAGCAAAAAAACCAACCCTTATTTGCTTTATCTCCAGTATATGTTTTCATTTAAATGCAAAGGCCTGCAGTTATGTGTTTCTTTGGGTCTTCTGCTGATGAATTTTTCTCACATGCACAACTAAACTTAAACTAAAATTAACTGCAACAGAAAGCACTGCAAAGTATACACAACACACAAATGGATTTAATCACTCAGAGTGTAGAACCTAAGTTACCTTCAAAAGCATTTGAGAAATAGGGAAAATGTATACTAGGATTATATCACGAAGATGAAATACAGATATTTCTAGTATGGGATTCAAAAAAGCCATTCCAGATATGTATTAGTCAAATATTCATTTAACAACCTTTTTTTTTTTCTTTTTGGGTATTCCCAGTTCTTGCAACAATGAGCCTTTCAACTGAGGTTCCAGGTCTGATTGGTGAGATTCCAGGCCTGATTGACTACAGGTTAGGTACGGATATAACCTGGGGGAAATTCCATATTTGAGGAAACATATTCTCGGTGTGTGTCTGAACTGGTGCTAATGTTGAGGATGTGAGGAGCAGGCAGGATCATTGTGCAGCACATTGCCTCCTTCCGTTGCCAGTTTGATCATCTTCACTATCAGTCAGGCTACGTTGTCAATGCCTAATCGGACAATCTTCTCACTTGACTTGACAACAGCGATCACATCTTTGCCTGCAGCTGACTAGAACTCTCTCCAGGGCTAAAGTACCATACCAACTCTTAAGCTTCATACAAAAAATAATCCCCATGATCTTAGTTACAACCTTTCTTGTGGGTTTTGCTCATAAGCTTCCTACAGCAACATATCCAAGTACCAGTTAGCCTTGCTTACTCAGAGAGCCAAGAGTAATTGAAACAGATTGTTATAGTGTACAGTTACAAAATATAGTGTAAGGTATAAGTCATTGAAACCACAGATTATCCTTGCCAGACGCTCACAATTTGCCGAGATGAATTAAGTGGGATTTCTAGAACAGAAAGGATAACTTTGGGACATCTCAAAATGGCTAAACAGCTCAAAGAAATCAGAAAATGTTTTTTGCCTCCTGCATTCAGCAGAAAAGAAAGAATACTTCCCTCTCTTTCTAGAAGACACCAAAATACCTAAGATTCCAACCATCAGAGAGACTGGGGATTCTTTCTCACAGCTTAATAGGTGAATGGCATATTCCAGTATTATTTTAAGCCTCAGTTTTTGCTCTCTGTATGCATCATGTTCTTAACAAGGAAGAGTTGCTCTTCTGTAATATCCAGAGGGCAGAGAGAGTATTTAAGTACTAAGATTGCAGCATTTCGTATTGTTTATGAAAATTATTTCCTGTTATCAAAAAGATGCACTGTCTCAAAGTGCTGTTCCCTTCATAAATTCACGTTGTTGGAAATACTAAGGGTTCTCTCTTCTACTGGACAAACAGTCTCTGTAAGGTCACACAACCCTCTAGACATAACATAAGGACAAAGACATTTTTGGATGATGATGTTTAAGTGTTCTTTCCACACTTTCTACATTATTTGTGCTTTCTCTGTTTCCATCATTATCCTGGGAAGTTTATTAGTAACACAGGATAGATGATTACAATCATTAAAATGTTTTGCAGCGGACATTAGACATCTGTGAGGATTTCTGCTGAATGAGACATCAAAGACTTGCTTATCTCTTCATGCCTAATTTTTTCAGTGTGACTTCTGTGAGATACATTTTGATCTTTTGTATGTAACTGTTCTTCTAGCAACCCATCATAATTTTGTTCTGTCTTAGGATCCTGAAAGGTTTTATTCTATTCCCCTGAAATCTGCCTGAAAGAACCATCTACTTTATAGAAACCCTGTTTATATTCTTTGACAGGATTTTGCATGCAAGTAACAATTAATTGCTATGATTGTGAAGGACCAATGCCCCCGTTTAAGGGACTGTTTAGTAAAAATTATTCAAGCTTCTCAAAAATATAGTAATAAAATTTCACTATGACTTTTTAAACTGCATTCTTCAATATTATGTTTCTAAAAATTGAAAGCTATTTTAAAATAACCTGACTCTGGCAAGAAAGTAAATTATTCACTTTTGAAATAATGCAATATTTTAATAGTAAAAGTCTGCAACTCTGAAATTAAAATGGATATCAGTCTCTTTTCCCAGGTAACAAGGGAAAAGACAAGAGGAAATGGCCTCAAGTTGTGGCAGGACAGGTTTAGGTTGGATATTAAGAAAAAGTTCTTCACTGTGTCAAGCACAGGAACAGGCTGCGCAGGGAAGTGGCTGACTCATCATCCCTGGAGGTATTTAAAAGATGTGTAAATGTGGCACTCAGGGACAGGGTTTAGTGGTGGACTTGGCAGTGTTGGGGTAATGGTTGGACTCTATCTTAGAGGTCTTTTCCAACCTAAACAATGATATGATTTTATAATTCAAATAAATGACTCCTATGCACAAGGAATCATACCTGTTCTTAATATGAACAGAGGAATTAATAAAATGAAACCTGATACAATTTCAAAAGAATGAACATATTTATTCTCTATTAAAAAGAGACAGTACATCAAGGTACAAAATATCAAAGTCATTAAACAGTTAGCCAATCACCTTGACTTGGCAGCAATATTTTGCAAAATCATTGCACAATAATTTTCTCTGGCAAGTTAAACTCCACAAAATCCATGATGTGTACCTTTTCTGTTTACATCATAAATCATCCTACAACAGTAAGATAATATTCTGGCGTATGTATAAAACATCATACAGCAACATGATACATGCTTTATGAAAGCTGGAAAGAAGGAAAGGACAGAGAATGTCTCTTAATGCTTCCCTTAAACCTTTGACTCAAATTTAAGCAACAGATATTCACCTTCCCATTTGCAGTCCCTTAACACAGACAGTTCCAAGTACACACACAAATACACATATATTAAGAGGATTTGTTATAAATAGCTATTACTTTTACAGGCAGCTTCAAATATACAATCTTCTGTATGTCTTTAAAAAAATAATGTCCCAGTTTAGTCTATAAAAAATAAGAGTTCATCCACAGGTAAATATTCTTAATTAGAATGTGACTTTGTGAATGTCCCGAAGAGTTTGTCCCAGTGTGTGAAGTAAGGAGCATAATTCGATTTGAATTTCAGATGGTGGAGATCATGATGTGGAGCTCCTCCGTACAATCCAAAAGGCACAAGTCGGTGAGTTGACCATGGGAGGTCATATCCAGAATGGTCCTCCACTGACAAACCAATGTTTACAAGGAAGAAAACCATTTCTGTCAAAGGATGGCATCCGAGGAGCAGTGGGTTTATAGCAGCAAAAAATCCCAGAGAGAGCAACTCCCACGTACTGGAATACTGTGTCGTAAGGGCGAACGTCGACACGTGCTTGTGATGCACCTTGTGGAAGGTCTTGTAGAGCCAAGGCACCTTGTGATGAAGCAAATGCCACAGGAAGTACTCAAAATCAAACAGTAGCAGACAAACTGCTACTTGCAGCAGGACTTCAGGCAGCTCTGGAGCTATCACTGGTAGATTCATGGGTCTCCAGTACCAGTGTAGAAATGTCACCGGGAAGATCAAAACCACATGGTGATATACACTTTGAATAATGCAAGGCACCATCATTCCAAGACTTGGATAGTTCTGTGGCTGGATTTTGTATTTTCTCAAGTCTGGTAGTCTAATGCTTAAAAAGTCCAGTGCAATATAAGGAAGACAGAAAGCCATGTATGCTGTAAAAGAAAACAGCACTGGAAAAAACGGTGACTTGATCAAAGGCTCCTTTGCGGTGACAAAGTCCCAAAGAGACTGCAGGCACAACCTGTCCCGCTGTCCCTCCATCAGAGAGCTGAGCAGCACTCGGTGTGGCAGGCTGCAGTTCATGCTGATTGCAGTCTGAGGCAGCTGGAAATCCTGCACGCCTTTATGCAGCCTGCTCAAGCAGGCTCCACCCCAGAAATTCTCAAATAGCAAAGTGCTTAAAGGAGCAGTTCCCTTTCCTGTCATATAGAAATGATAGAATGCATTACAATCTCAGAACAGAATTAGCTGCCCAAGGTTATCAGCAGAGCTCTACAAGAGGCTTGCACAGTAGGAAAAACAAGCAGAAGTGCAGAACTCTAAAGCTGGAATTCAGAAAAACAGTTGGAACATCTTCCACTCCACTTAGTGCAGACGCTTTAGAAGTTGCTGTTTCTTACTAATTTTGAACTGTGTCATCCTTTGTTATCCTTTTGCCTTTATGGATAAGGCAATAAAAATTACCATTGTGGTTTTTTTGTTTTGTTTGTGGTTTTATGTTTGGTTTTGTTGGTTTTTTTTTAATGTGACTGCTACCTAAACTCCAGGTCTGACCTGTGGATATCTGGTGGGTAATAGCTGTGTGCAAACACATATTTTCTTAATCATCCCTTGGTTATAAAATAGTCTCAGTTAAAATCTTAAGGAGACCTACAATACACTTACAGTCTGGATGTGGTGGCTGTGACCTATCTCCATCTAACACGACATTTGAGGTCATGTTCTCCCTTGAGTACCTGTATCTACTTGACATTCACCTGACCTGACTAGATACAAAATTGAGTCAACCACTTTTGAAGAATGTAAGGTCCCCCAGTTGCAGAGAAGAATACAGGGTAAAATCTCATTATGCTTCCAGACAGAAGCTTAGTGACCAGTATTATATATTATTACAATATTCTCTCCGTATCTCAACAGCTCTATTAGCAAGTCGATATGAAAATTCTCCTTTAGCCATGTATCAAACTAACATATGCACTTGAAAGATCCACTAGTGAGACCTATGTCCTTTAAAGGATCTTCCTCTGACCATAGACAAGCACACCACAGGCAGAAGCCAGAAGGCTTGACTCCAACATTCCTAATTTTCTAAAAACATTTAGAGGCAAATAATGGAAGTTTTTATTTAACCACTAAGACATCACTTCTTTTGTACTTTTAGAAAAAGAAAAACAAAGCTTTGAACATTTAGGGAAACAAAACTCGCCATAAGCTTCCTATGAACTCACCTCTTTTGTCAGTAAAGCGTTTATTCTAATATTGGAAATGAGGTCAGCTTCCTGGATGACTTTATTAGCTTGTTCAGATGATTTTACTTCTTTGCTAATCAGAAAATAAATCTGATGGGGCAAATTTGAGACTGTATTTCCTTGCTTCTGAATAATTCAGAATGATTAATTAGCAGACCTTTTTTGAATATGCATGAATTTGTAATACTTATTTTGCTTTCAGTTGCAACTGTTTTCTTTTCAATAGATTCTGTTCTCTCCTTAGGCTTCAAGAAATTTACTTAAATGGTAACACATATCTGTGCTATTATTCAGGCAATCAGAAGGTCCTTGTTGGAGACAGGTTTCTACCTGTTTCACATATATTTTGGAATTCAGATTCCTTGCTGTTATGAGACTGTTCTGTTGAATTAATTTATTTAGACTATTTGTAAATTAAAACCTGGTGCAAGACACTAATCTAACAGATGAGAATCTATATCCAAGAGCTTCATTTCAATCTTCTGACTGCATTTATCCTAACCTCTATTCCACAATAACGCATTTATAACATGATCACCACCTGGGTCCAAAAATATTCATGTGATTTCTGTTGATTTATAAAGTCACAATCAGAAATTAAGTCTCCCAGATGGGATAAGTGATCCTCTCTTTTATTAAAATTACGCAGGGAATCAATTAATTCTATAACATATTCTAAATCTCACTAAAGGGAGATTGACATAAAATCTCAGGTGCCTTAAAGACATTCCTCCAACTAAGCCCTACAGATACGTGGTCTCAAAAAGTTTTAGAGCCCACAAACTAAATTTTAAAGAATAGGCATTCTGCCTGCAGATTAGGTCATAGAAAAATATTCTTACGTCCCTTAAGGAAAAATCACGGCATTCCGCAGTGCTATTTCCAGGATATCCTGCAACATAGAGCCCGAGCAAGGCGCGAGCGAGCAGCGCTTACCCGGGAGGCGGGCGCCGCCCCGAGCCCGCTCCGCCGCACGGCTTCCCCCGCAGGGAGCGCGGCATCCATCCTCACCATCCTCACCATCCTCACCATCCTCCCCCGGCACAGCACAGACCCCATCCTCCAGAATCCCAGCCCAAGCCGTCTGGCTTAGCCACCAAGCAGCATTTTCCACGTATCTCCGCTCTGCTAACTTCAGTTTCCTTGTCAGCACAAGGGATGATACACACACAAGAAAAGAAAAACTACACACAACCC
>VYZR01033741.1:22063-38151 GCA_013400675.1 Oxylabes madagascariensis
GCCCGGTCCCGCCCGGCCCCGCCGAGCCCCGCCCGGTCCTTCCCCCAGTCCCCGCCCGGTCCCCGCCCGGTCCCCGCCCGGTCCCGCCTGCGCCCCCGCCGCCGGCCGGAGGATGACGGCCCCGGGAAACGCTCCTCGGCTCAAAGCTCCGGGGATAAGAAAGCACACACTGCTCTGCAGCAGCACGGAACGCAGGTAGGCACGGGTCTGTCACAGGCTTTATAGGTGTAATGGGGTCGGAGGGAAGGAGGGCGCTCCGACTCCATCTTAGAGGTCTTTTCCAACCCTAAATGAGTCTACGAGTCTAACCGACAGTCCTCTTCTGTTTAGTTAATCTGCGTATTCAAATGCAGGATCTGGATACAAAGAAGTGAGATGAAACTCCTCCTCACGCCCCTGGTAAGCAGCTTGAACCCTGAGCCCACAGGGATGCTGAGAATTTCAGGATGAAGAACGCNAAATCTCACTAAAGGGAGATTGACATAAAATCTCAGGTGCCTTAAAGACATTCCTCCAACTAAGCCCTACAGATACGTGGTCTCAAAAAGTTTTAGAGCCCACAAACTAAATTTTAAAGAATAGGCATTCTGCCTGCAGATTAGGTCATAGAAAAATATTCTTACGTCCCTTAAGGAAAAATCACGGCATTCCGCAGTGCTATTTCCAGGATATCCTGCAACATAGAGCCCGAGCAAGGCGCGAGCGAGCAGCGCTTACCCGGGAGGCGGGCGCCGCCCCGAGCCCGCTCCGCCGCACGGCTTCCCCCGCAGGGAGCGCGGCATCCATCCTCACCATCCTCACCATCCTCACCATCCTCCCCCGGCACAGCACAGACCCCATCCTCCAGAATCCCAGCCCAAGCCGTCTGGCTTAGCCACCAAGCAGCATTTTCCACGTATCTCCGCTCTGCTAACTTCAGTTTCCTTGTCAGCACAAGGGATGATACACACACAAGAAAAGAAAAACTACACACAACCCCTTTCTGTACCTAACTCAGCATCCCCAGCTTTTTTCGCTTAACTTGCAATGCTGCTAAAGTTTCCCATGTGGTACAAGAATCTAAATGGCTCTCTCAAAAACTCACTCCTGCTACAGAGTTTAGGTTGAAGGGCACATAGTTTGGAATGAGGCCCCACAAAGGGTCTTAAATAGATTCCACATGAGCACAAGATGCAAGCACCTACCCCAGGCTGCACTGTACAAGCTATAACGTAAACAGCACAACACTACAGTGGGCAGGAAAATGAGGGAAAGTTAGCGGGAGGGAAAACTAGAATCAACACACTGAAACGAATGCAGCATTAGAGGAAAAAATTCTTTTTCCATCCTCCTCTTCTCCGCCTCTGTACGGTAATAGTATTGTTGTAACAGAGATAAGGCAACACCCCAGAACATGTTGAGCCTTCTACCGGGAAAAACGCGCTGGAGAACAGGGCTGGAGACTTGCTCAGGACCAGCACCAGGGAAACAGGACGGGCACCAGCAGCAGCGGCAGTGCCCGCTCCCCTTTTAAAGGAAGCTGTTACCGTGCTGGCACAACGCGCTGCTCGCGCCTGGACTCACCTGCCCGCCGTGCCGGCCCGGTCCNTGAGTCTACGAGTCTAACCGACAGTCCTCTTCTGTTTAGTTAATCTGCGTATTCAAATGCAGGATCTGGATACAAAGAAGTGAGATGAAACTCCTCCTCACGCCCCTGGTAAGCAGCTTGAACCCTGAGCCCACAGGGATGCTGAGAATTTCAGGATGAAGAACGCACACTCCTCTTCAGTTTTGATTAAAAACTTTAGCCTAAACACAAAATACCTTTCTTAACAGAACCAACACATTTTCTTTATCAAATTTTTAATCTCCACCTCCCAAACCAAGCTTCACTGAAAATCTCTCCAGCCAGTGAAAAGCATAATCAAAGGTCACTTTAATTAATTTTGAACAATGGCTGATGATGGAAAACTGCCAGTGAAGTAAATTGCTAATTCTCAAGCTTTACCTTAACAGGATCAGTTTTCAAAATAATAACCACCAGGAAAATATCCTAAAATTCTTTCATTCAGAATTCATAACTCAGGAATGAGAAATTGATTTGCATTCTCAGCAACTTGCAGACATAATTTCTGGAAGAGTCAGAATGCAATGCAGACACTTCCACTCAGAAAATAAGAATTAGGCAATCATATTACAGGTGTGGCTAGTGTCCGTCCAACCCTCATAAATTTTTATTTCATTGATGATTTCAAAGATTTTGGTCATATAAAGTTTTATGAAAATAGCTACCAGGAAGAAAGGCAAGCTCCTGATGGGCAATGCTGCAGCATGAGTTTGTATTTTATAAGATAATGAAGGGAGAGGTCATTATAAATGCTTTAATTACCAGAATATCTTCCACCAAGAGCCATTTTATTAGATATCCAAAAACCTATTCAGCCATCAAGGTTTCTCTCTCACATCTTACAGAGTAAAGTCATTTGTAACTTTTTATGATATTAACGCACTTCTGTTTCAGTTGGAGGGGGTTTGTTTGTTTGTTTGGTATGGCACATTCACTATAAATAATTTATAGAAAAATTTTGTTCCCAAGCTGACAAAACTGTTTCTCTTACAGGGCCCAAGTAGAGTAGGAGGTCTGTTTTACCACCTCTTCCTATGCTGAGGCACTTCTATACTGCTTGAGTTGATATATAAACTTTTATCAGTGTTATCACTAGCCATAGAATCACCAACCAGTGTAAAAATGCTCTGCCTGGACCTAGTGCATCATTCAGTACACTCCACTAAAAAACACACACTCCACCATCCTTAGGCCTTCTGCATGAAATGAACACTGTAAACATACTTGCAGATGACTACAAAAAATCCTTGTGAAGTTCCAAGCACAACATGAGGACAAAACCACGTCTGTCTGCGTTATCTCTCATGTGTCTGATTGGTGTACATCTCTCAGTCAAAGCCCTAGACCGTGCATTCCCTTCAGCTGCACACAGGTCTGTGAGTCTGATGATCCATCAGCAGAACAGGGACTATTTCTTCTGGCTTTCTAGCAGTCCCTAAATGCTGAGACCAAGCCAGCAGAAAGCGTCCCATGCCCTGTGCTAAGCCAGTGCACTTTTATGCTGTCCACAGCTGGTGTTCAGCCAGCCTTCAACAGCATGTACATACATACCTGTAACACAGAGGTCCACAGAACAGGCACTCAGTACTTCAGATCTGCTTAGAAAAATGTACTATTCATCACTGAACTCTTAATTCAGCACAGGTGATTCTAAATAGACCAAGCTTCTCACTTGTCTCCTCTATGTTTGGGGTCTCTTATTTTGCACAATTCTTTCCACTGACACCTCTCCAAGTTTCTGTCACACAGGGCCTGCAACTTTAGTGAGTCAGGGAGAACTAAAGCAGCTCACAATTTCCTTACTCCAGTGAAGCAGAAAAGCTCCATAATGGGTTTTGTGTAAAGCTTCCAGTATTCTAGCTTTATTTTCAGGCACACAGGGTGTTCATAAGCTGACAAAGGTGGCAACACATAGGATTTAATACACTCTACTGTCTCGACTGCATAACTACAGTATTTAGAATGTAAGAGAGGTATAGCCTGAGCATATTAATTATTCAAGGTAACAGAGGTCAAAAGCTGGTTCATGTGTACTGTGGCAAAGATTAGCTCCCTGCCCTACTATGTGATTAAATGTCATTTATGAGATTACCAGACAGCCTGTTAAGCAATCCAATTACTCAAGGTTTAAGAATACGATACAAGAAGCTTTCCACCACATCAGCAGTTCACAAGAAGCCTCACCTGAAGGCTTAGAAAATGACTCCCATCTTGTGAGTAATTATTTACAATTAGTACCTTACTTAAAAGTCTCAGAGAAGTCCACCTAAATAAGAATGGCCTTTTAAGCTTGGGAAAAGCTTCTTTCAGGGAAAAAGTAAAATGGAAGTTTACTTAGCTATTTTACTTTTTTTTCTGTACTTGTTCTATGGATTAATAGTTGTGAAAAATAGACTTGGCTTTCAGAATTCTGTCCCAAAGATTCCCACACATTCATGAAACAGGAAGTAAAACACCACACAGCTCCAAACTCCAAGCAGGTCTCATGTTTATTGAAATAGCTCAAGCTTAATAAACATGATGCACATGGCTCTTGCCATACCACATACCCTCACAATTGTTAAATTAGCCACCTTGGATTCCTTTTCAGCCACAGAAGCTTTCTTTCAGCACAGCAAAGTAAAGCACATCTGGCTGATACAAATGTAAAGCAGACTTAAAGGTCCTGGTAGGAATCACAACCAGAGTCTCATGAACCAATGAACCACTTTGTCCCTAAACAACACCTGAGAATTCCCTGAGTCTGAATTACAAATCAAAAAAAAAAAAACAAACCCACCCAAAGAAACAAGTCCTAATTTACAACCTGTGTCTGTTTCTGCAATTTTTTTAAATTTCTTTTTTATTTTTTTACAAAATAAGTTTGTCTAAATTTAAAATGCATTATTTCCTATGACATGTAGAAAGGCTCTTTATCCTGTTGGGAGTACTGAAGAAATCTTAGTTGAATCCAACCATAGCACTGGGCTGAATCCAACTAGAAATTATCATCTGGACCGAGGCAACTGACTCTGGAGATTGTTCATTTGGCACAGAACTTTTATGCATCTCAGAGGAACCAAAGTCCTCTGCACAGTCAATGGAAAGAGCTCCAGAGTCAGCCCCCTGACACAGATGTGAATCCTCTTCCCCATTAAATGGAGTCTTAGCCCCAGTTTGAAGCAGAAACTGAGACAAATCGAGCTGCTGTAATACTGTCAGGCTTCTCCAGGCTGTTATTCAGTTCCTGAACACAGTGGTGGGGAGCACCCTATAAGCAGTTAAGAAGTAAACAGATCTTCAGCAGCAGACGATTAAGGGGAAAAGTCCACAGAAATTAAGTCACTCGAGCTGTAGAATTAATGCTTTGGCTCTTCTCTCACCAGCAGTCGACTGGGGGAGCTTGTTTTCTAGTTAGTGGTCAGTGCAAAACACAAGTATGTTACATCACTCTCCTTGAAAGCCACAACCTATTGACAAAGTTAACTGGAAGTGGTTTTGTTTGAACATTACTCTTGTTCCAGGAATCTGCCAGAGCAAATTGCGACCTCTATCCATAGCTGGTACGTGAAACACTAAAGGCTTCAGGGACACCATCAAAGCAAGAAAATGCAGCAATGAATCAGTCCCAAAATCAGAAATTTTAACTGACAGTGGTTTCTCTGGCTTCACCACAGTTCTGGGCAATATTGAAAAGGGAAGTAATCTGATTTTATGTGACAGCTAAAATAACACCACAGCAAAAAGTCACTAAGTGCTTTGTAAAGTGCCAGCACCAAATAGGTCACTGCAGTACAAGAAGTACTTCTCAAAGGTACTTAGAAATGGCCCATACTGAGAAATGGCTGTGTTTTACGTACAGTGAAACACTTGTTCTAAGTGTCAAGCACCTGAGGTGCTGAATGGACTAACTTGTCTAATTTGTCTTTCAGACAGGTGACTAAATTTATGTACACATGACATACTCCTTTTGTGCTAAGTCCCACTGCTGTGTTTTGAGTACCATGCCACTGTGTGCAAAATCAGCAAAATACTGTAAAGAGAGAGAAATAACACTGAGAAAAAACAACCAAATATGAATCCAATTTGTTAGTCATTGCTGGCATTTTAAAAATGCATCATCCTAAGTAATGTAGCATTATTGCCAGAAAAGTGTATTTTCCAAAAACTGACCAATTCCTGGTGAACCAATACTCTGAAATACCATGTCAGTTTAGAGATAACTTCCTCATCATGTTAATTATCTCATTATACATGCGGTAAGGTGCATCAAGGCCCCAGATGAAATCCAAATGTTCCCACTCTGGAATGTTTTTATGGTAAACCAAATTGGTGATCTGAGTGAGCAGCATAGCAACATCCTTTGGGTCTGCCAGCCAGTCCTGTCCACCAGTCCACACCGCAGTTGGTACAGTCATCTCTTTTATTTTGTAGAAAGGGGGAGTAGACTGAAGAGAAGGAAAGTGAAAACAAAGCATTAGAAAAAAGAATCTTCAGTATGATCCTACACTGCCAGTGTAACATAGTAGCAAATGCAAGAATGTGTTAGATACTCATTTTCTCTCTTGAACAGCTAGAGATTGAGTCCTGGCTCAACCAAAAATGTAACTGCTAGAGTCCTGCAATATTATAGCATATGAAGCAGTAAAGATGTGGTCTGAGGAGCTTACAAAGACAGCAGGGTAGCAGGATCTCAGAGAATGCATCCCATTCAAGGTATTTCAACTCTAATCTAAGGCCAAAAGTGACTGCTACTCTGAAAGTATGATACTGCAGTATTTTACAGTCACTAAGAGACAAGGGGTAAAATATTTCTGGCATTGCACGCAGCAATTTAGAAACAAAAATGCATGGAAACTAAACAGACTAAATATAAACAATAGACATGGACTGACAGCCTGTGCCTTATGATGAGAAGTGCAGAGGGGTCTCATGATCTAGACTGGCAGGACTTCCCCTCAAGAAAGTGTGTGCCACCACAGCTTCATATCCAAATGTGACTTAGGACTACCTCTGAGCTCTACAGTCCCAGCTGGTTTCTTTTTTTGTTGTTTTGGAAAAAGCAGATCAGTCTGGTTATTGGATAACACTAACAGCTCTTAAGCATGCAGCATAAATACAGCACCCAGAGAAGTGCCCAGGCCTATTTTCTATGACACTCTAGAATTATAGATGTAAAAGATGTCTACCTGGTTATAGTGAGCCATATTTGCAGCTTTGCTTCCCCAGTCATAAGCTTTGAGTTCCCCAGTCCTCACAGCCTAGAAATAAACAAATACACATACAAAGAACTGCAACACTACTACCACAAGAATTAAAAAGCATAGTCATCTGGAGAACTGGCAATGGCAACCTACACAAGAAACAGTGGAATGCCAAATATTAACAAGGACAAGTGTCACTGCTTTGCCCAGTGTCACAGGAATGGAAAACATTAACATTCAATACCGTTAGACTTTGTCCCTTAAGATTTCAGACTCATAGCAATGGTAGAAAAGATTAAGGAAAACAGCTTAGTGTATCTAAAGCCAGGATGTGACAGCTCCATGTTTACTTCAGTTACCTTAATGTCTAAATGTGTATGAATAAAGCAGGGAGCTCTCTTAGCAAACCAACTCTGCCTAATTTACCATCTACTATTTTTTCAGAAACAGAAGTTTATGTAACTGGATCTGGAAAAAAATCTTCACAAGTTTATTTCTGAGCCAACCCTTGAACAGCTGTGTACAGTAGAACACATTGCCTTTCATTAGGTGACCAAATCCAGCTACAAGATCACAAGTAGCACTGACCACTGATTCCATGGCAAATGTCTCATTTGTCAGCCTGCTGACCAAGGTTCAGTCACAACAGCACCACAGGCATGAAACTGTGCATTGAGATAAGCATCAAAATATACTAATAAAATATAAAATGAAGCCAAACAGAATAGAACAGAAAATCCGCTGCTTTTCACTGGCTAAAAATACAACTTGTAATCAAAACAGGGTTTGCTGAAAGGGAAACAAATACTTGTTACAGCATTCTTCTGAGATAAGTAATTCTGCTTTATTTTTTGTTGGTTGAGGTACTTCCAGTTACAATATTTTAAAGAAATACAGAAGAGGAGCGAATCACCATAAATCCTTATCATGAAAGCAGCTGCAGTGAACAGCTGCCATTCTAACTTTTGGCAGTTCCAAATTTCACTTGGGCTAGGCTGCACATATATTTTGGCATTTTATTTCATTTAAATATCAGGCACATCAATATTCTACAAACAGACTAGAATCATGGGCACTTTAGATTCTGGAAAGCCTACCTGGCTCCAGTGGATCATGTTTTGTACAGATGTTCCCGCAGGGCAGTGTGATGAATACACATCCACTCGGCTCTGCAACAAGATCATTAACATGGTTTACTTCTCCTCATAGTGCATCAGTTCTACCCATTGTTGACTCCTGAACAACTAACAAACTATTTCATTCCACTTAAAGCTGTTATAAACAAAAGTTAACTAGAAGCATACATACAGATGAGATAAGAAGTTAAAACATATGGGGGAAATTGCATTGAATAACAGAACTCTCAAGCTGAATTTTAAACCTAATAGTGGTTAAGCATTTTTTATATATTCAGCCAATACTGTCTTAGAGTTCACAATAACTTAGCTGTTAAAGAAAGTCATTAGAACACACCATATTCAAGTTTCTCTCATTAAAACCACATAGAAGAAAGAGTAGGTTGCCACAAAGATCATCGAGTATTCTGTGGGTGCAAACGTGGGTAGCAAGCCACTTCAAGAAGTAATTCTGAGGGAGGAATTGTTTCTTTCCAAACATATCCTACAAAATAAAAAACACATAGGACATACATGTAATTGCACAGAATGACCTATTTTCAGGTTTTATAGTACAACACTCTTGAGGTAATTATTTGCATTTGCACTGGTGACAGGTGCGTCATATGAAAATCATTGACCTCCTTATCAGCCCTGGCATGGTTAGTGCTTCTGCTACAAATGATGCAGTCCATTAACCCCACAAAAAGTACATGGGAACTGGGAAAATCTTGCAAGAATTTCAAACCTAAATTCAAATTCAAATGAATTTTAAATTCAATAATTTACAGTTATACTGTACAGCTTTTTGTCATCAGATTGTTTAAGGCTAAAGTATGTTAAGCTCTGCCAGCTAATTTTAAATGGCTTTGTACTTGCAACTTCTTCTCTTCAAACCATGAGACAAAAACAAATTGCACCAGATGTGGTGACCACTTCCTCTTGATGGGTATTTTTTAAATGTTCAAGGACTTGAAAATGTCCCACTGAAAACTTCCTTAAAAGTGACACAGCTCTTTGAAGATATGACTGACCCCGGGTTTGTCACTGTCAGGTTCTCCCTGCACTCCAGTTTTTTGCAAGTCACCATGAGAATCAAGTTCCTCAGCACAACATGAACATCTGCACAAGGCACTGATCAGCTGCTAGTCTCATTAGACAAAATTCATTATGCAAGGAATAGGAGATCACAATGATTAGTGTTGCTTTTATGTTAACTGCCTTTACAGCAAGGAACTAGTGCTACAGACAGACTTTAAATCAATTTTAAGCAAGATCAGAAGGGGGTTTATGTCACAGAACAAACAGTTCTGTGTGGGAATCTCCATGGGTGGTGGAAAGAAAAGCGATGGTTAAAAACGACACACAACTGGATGTTCACAATGTCTGACTTCAGGCACTCACTGCAGCCTGCCTCATTCCCCTTGCTGATAATGGGGAAGAGGTAAACTCCTCCAGTGGATGATTCACAGCATCTAAATAAAGCTGTTGCTCTTAATCACCCGCTGAAGGATCCTCTTCCAATACTAAATGTCCAATACAAATCTGTGAAACAAATCTGTTAAAGTTCATGACAACTCATGAACTGTATTCTGTATAAAGATATTATACAACTCTTCTAAAACATAGTGACTAGTTAATCATGTGATTTCCCTAGCTTAAATTCTAGAAACATGTAAATGGAAAAACAATTTTACTCCATCTATTAACCTGTAATTGTAAAATACTACTTTAAACTGATGCAAATTGTCTCACTAGACAGTAATAAAGCTACAGAAGACACTGCCGATTTCAATACGTCATTATGATAAAACTGACCCAGAATCCTTGTCATATGTTATTCTCTAATCCACAGTTATTAACATTCTTTGCTATGCTGAAAGGGGCATACTTCATTTGGCTTGAAACGTTTACACTCAAATACAAACCTTGAGCAGCATGTCAGGAAACAATCCCAATTTTACCAGAGGGCTAGTGGCAAACTTGACTGTAGCTACTGGTGCCAAGGCAAAGAACATTTTGATTTTCTTAGCCAGCTGTGGCAAAGTTGAAAAAGCAATAAAAGCTGTAAATAATATAAGAACAATTAACAGACTTCAATGACACAAGTTAGATAAGAATTTCATCTTGCAGAAATTCTACAAAAATCTATGAGAAAGTATGCAAAAATATTTTTAGATTAATAGTTTGACTACAGTATCTAGTATTAGGTTAAATAATGTACATTAACCTAGTTAATACAACTCCCAAATTAAACACAGTAATTAAGACTTGCTTTCTTACAGAAAGCAATTTAATGCTTACTAACTCAACATGCCTAGCTCTTTCTACTAGAAGGTCTAAAGCACATGAGCCAGGCCTTACATGCAGCAAAATATTCTGGAAAAAAAATTCTGGGAATCTTTATTCTTTGTGTCTGATAAGTCTAATTTTATTATGTATAATTCATCAATTTTTTTTTAATAGAAGCTGTACTGCCAGCTACCTGTGACTTCAATTTATCATTCCAACAGCTTTCCACTTTTAAATAAACACAGAAAGATTAAGCCTTTTCATTTTAATGCTGAGGAATATTTCAGAAAGACACTAAAAACCAAAAGCAGTAGTTTTCAAGAGCCCTAGTTTTTAATCACTAAACCACATATGTGGAACTTGATACAATTTCAAACACAATATATTCTAATAAATGCATCTCTCCACATACCCATTGTGGTGCCCTGTGAATGGCCAACATAAAATACTTGCTCCTGGCCAGTTTTCTTCAAAATAAAGTCCACTGAGGCTGGAATGTCATACTTAGCCATTTCATCAAAGCTACAAAGCAAAGACAGAAACTCAGTTGTGCAAGAGACCAGTGAGGAACAGCTGCACAGAGCTTTCCTGCACAGATCAGTTGTGTGGACATAAAGAGAAGCTTCTTTTGGATGAAACAGAACTCTGATGGTTGAGTTTTCAGTTTTCTACTGACCACCTATGAGTTCCAGCACACTATACCAACCCCAAAACTCCCCTTTACTGTCCCTACATGTGACAACACATGTAAGCAGAAAAAAATATCCTGCCAGTTCACAATGTGACTGGATAGCAAAACAAGGATACCTGAAAATCCAGAATTCTTCCTGCTTCACTGTGAAATGTATGTGTTTCCTGGACCATGTGTTCCCTCTGCTGTTTCCCAGCCATACATCATAGCCAGCATCTGCCAGCATAAAGCCAAGGCTGTTGTAATCCAAGTTTGTGATCCAGTTGCTGGCATCTGCAAGCAAACCATGCTGCAGAAACACAGCAGGCCTTGGACCTGAAAAAGAAAGGTATGATAGATTCCTGTTCATTTGGCATCGCATACCTAAGAACAATTCAAGTGAGCTGTTGAAAGATTGCAAATCTGTTTTAGATTTGCACTTGAGTATTTAATCTACTTGACTTAATCTACTAAGAACAGGAATGGTCATAGTGCCATGAAATCACATGCTTTTTCACCAAAAGCTACTTTTTATCCTTAAGAATTTTAAACTAGCAACTTCTTAGTTTCATAACTTGAAGCTCAAAACAGATTAAGTGTGCAATAAATAAACATGAGAAAAGCAGGAGCTACAAGAAAAATATAGATAGCCCTTACAGGTGTTTCAAGCTCACAGACTGAGAAAAGTGGCCCAAACACAGCAGCAGTTTTAATACTTATGAACTTTGCCCTGCCCCCAAACCCGGGCAAGGCATTCCCACATATGTGTTACTGAGATCTTTGTTTTCCAGCCAAAGCAATGCCAAACCACTGTGCTGAGCTGTGGAAATCTCTGCAACTGGTATTGATATTCTCTCTGTGCAACACCCTTCCATCACCAAAGCTCTGGCAAACCTGAAGAGCAGTTCAGTAGCCAACAAAGGAATCTGTGTTTCAGAGGACTTTTTCCCCTTAATTTAAGTAGTTATAAGAACCACAGGTAAGACCCAGGTAGAATTTGAGAAGGCTCACTTGACTTCCCTGCCCTGAAAAGGGAAATGGCACCTTCATGTGGAATACAGATTTAAAAATTGAAGGTTCCTGCTTCTACACAAAGAAAACCAATTAACATCTAATCCCTTGGGAGAAACAAGGCCTTCAGAAACTAGAAAGACCTGTCTCTGGTTCTCACAGAAGCACAGGTGTTTTGGCTTTTACTTCAGCTCTGAAAACAGGTAACATGGTAACTAGCTCAACACCAGAGATTACTCAGGACACATCAGGATACTCAGGACACTCTTCCAGTGGCACATCACTCTGCTATGATACAGACTCACACAGTACTTCGTCCATTGATAATTTAGACTTGGATCTTTCAGCAGAAACAGATAAATCACAACTTTCAGTCACCTATATCACCCATCACAGGTCATGTCCAAAATGTTTGCTGCAAGTTTCAAATTCCAAATTAACAATACTTCCCGTTTCTGGAAATCTTTATACTTGTGGCAAGGAACCTTTTGAGTGCCTGCTTTTCCCACTCTGTTAAAAAACCCACATGGCATACTGTTCAGGCAAGCAGAGCAAGTGTCCAGCAGTGCCCAGCTGGCACTGGAGATAGTACAGTTCAACATAACTGTTTACTCTGCTGCAGTAATACCTCATTGTCTTATAAACAGGATTGTCAAGCCTCATATTGAATTTGTTTTCAGTAATGTTCCACTTACCATTGATACCTTCTTCCCTTTTACTAAATTCAGATCAACCAACTTCTGAATTTTTGAAGAACAGGCTCTCCTCAAGCTGCTATTGCGTGTTTCGTAACATTGGAAGGGGATAACTGTTTAACTGCCTTACTGCTTTAATTCTATTGTCACATTAACCTCCAATTTCTGCCAGTTCCTTTTTCACTTTACCAAGCAGTCACCAGATCTCCACATGACTTGCACAATCATATGACAAACTGACTTGAACAATAATAATGACTTTCTCTCACCTATGATCCTAAAAATCCCAGAGGAGGTGGGTCCTTAAACTACCCTTTCTGCATAGAACATTTGATCTCCTCACTACAGACCCAAGAAGCTGAAGACAGATTTACTTCTACACCCTTCTTACCCATGCTATGCAGTTGTTTTAGGGTTTTTTACTAGTAAAACAAAAAATCCTTGATGTTTTGCTTTTAGGTTCTCTGTACATCTCCTTTTTTTCTTTTTCCTGAAGAATTCTGGGTTTTGTTACAAAACATCATGCGGATACATAATTCCAAGGAATCCTATCCACATTATGCAGGTATTGCAAAAGAAAAATACGGCATATATATATATGCTAAGTCAGCAGTAACACATCATTGGTATCTTTCTGAGAAAAGATACCAAGTCTATAAAAACTTAAGATCAACATGAACTTTGAAATCTTCATTCTCCCAGGAGCTCATACTTCCACAAATGTGGTCAGTAATCCTTGTTTTTTCAAATTAAAGCACTCTGCAAAACATGAACTTGGGGTCGAGGGTGTGGCAAGGGATATGGCGAGAATTCCCAGAAGTCAGGAAACTTTGTTTACTTATGTCATCAATGAAGGATTCAACAAAATCAGCAGGTACAAAGACAACCTTTTTTTCCTGTGGGCTTCTCTGGAATTAAATACAAAGACACCTGCCAGTTTTGACATTGCTCGCCCATGCGCTGATCTTTACACACTCCTTGTGAAAGACAACAGACAGTGCAAACATCCTAACTCGTACTAAACTAACAGATAAGCTCAGGAAGGCTGTTGCTTGGCCTTTGACAGGGGAGAGGGTTTTTCCACAGGTCTCGTTCACACCCAAGGCTATAGGACAATCATAAATTTCTTTGGTGAGCTTCATGTTTTTACCTGTAAACCTAGGATTTTTTCAGTCCAAAGTATTCTGAGGCAATCCTTAGAATATGTAATTTCTATGCAAATAGGCTGCTGTTACATGAATGTCTGTAGGAACTTTTATAAGGGATGGTGGCAAGACTGATAACAAATTCAGCCACTGCACAGAGACTGTTAATTCCATGCACAGTGTACAAGGATAGCAAGTCAAAAGGTATGTGTCTCTCTTCTTCCACATCTGTCTCATTTTTAAAGCATTCTATCATTCAGCCCTCACAAAAGCCTTTGCCCATATTGCTCCCTTGTAAGTTTGAGCTTACATTAGCACTATTCTCTCTGTCCCCCACCTCCTCACCTGTACACCCTCTGCATCTCCTCCATGGTTTTAAACCATGGTAGTCCTTAATCTTCATCTGGATTATTACAGGAAAAAAAGTTTTATAAATCAAAGACAACTTTTTCATTTTCATTCTTTCTTTTTCCAAACAGACATAAATCTTACCTTCGCTTCCTTCACGGCCTTTTCTTCCGTAAGGTATTCTGTTAATGGTAAGAATATATCCATCTTCTGTTGTCACTTCATATTCCTCACTAGGGTATCCTCTGAAGGTAATAATTTCACTCTGAGGAGAGAAAAGAAATCATCTTGGAACCAGACTGCCAGGCACCTCAGTCCAGGAACACATGCAAAATACCCTGGGTTTCTTCTGAAGACTGGAATGTGGAATTAAAGGGTGTGGCAGTAATGTGCCATATGCCTATCAGGCAGATTCTCTTAATAAGACATCCCAGTACAGACTGGGGAAATAGCCAGACTGAATCCTAGGAATCTGCAGGGGCTCCCGAGACTATCCCAGCCACATGGTGCTTACAGCGAGAAAGAAGATGAAGTGTTGAAAAGGAGATTATGGTAACAGGACAAAACACCAAGATGCAGATTTGTCAGACAAAAACTGAAACTGTCTGCTCTCAAGAAAACAAGTAACAAACAAGTGAGAACAGAAGAAAGTCACTGGCACCACTGCAGCATATTGAAGGAGAGAAGGATGTGCCATTTCTTACCTTTCTCCTCAAACCTTATGCCCAGTGCAGAGCTTTTAAGTGACTTTGCTGTCAAAGCAAACAGGAAAATAACAATAAAATTCCCCACACATGTTTAATGCTATGATTTCATCATTAGGTTTAATATCTTGTCTCTTATGTCTTGGGCTTTATGTTAATTTATTTTGATGCAACTCCACTAGGGCAGTGAACGTGCTATGTCATTGGTTTTATGACACCAACCATGCCTTGAGAAAATCTAAGAAATGCAAGACATGATCACAGTTGTCTTAGTCTGCTGGGCAAGGAAGAGGAGAAGAATTTAATTAAGCATGCTATTTCTTTGAAATACGCCTTTAATTATTCACAGCGACATTAACATGCTGAAATTATTTTAAGGCTAAGTGTTATTCCAATGCTATTAGCCTTAGACTAAATTACTATCTTCAGTCCTTTAAACTGTGTTTACATGATCCAAGCATTTCTATTCTTATATACCTTAAGCATTTCTATCTTGAAGCATCTCACACAAGTGAAAAATTGGCACAGTTTAGGCAGGACAGAGGAAAGAGCAACTAACACTGGTTACTAACAGAAATATTTCAAGAGTTAGCTACTGCAGCAAAAGGAGAACAAAGTTAAGAGGGTAAATCCCAGATGGGGGGAAATGCAGTCGTGGGTAAGAACACAGGAGCACGGTGCTCGGATCTTCACCGTCCTTCACGAACGCTTTTATAGCGGTTCCGAAAGACTGTCGCAAAGAGCCGCCAGCAAAAATCCACGGGTCTGGGTCAGAAAATGTGCGAGAGAAAGATCAAATACAGGCAACAGAGGACCAAGAGGGAGCTGGAAGGAGGAGTAGAGAAAGAGGACGTGCAAGCCCTGGGTGTGAGCGGCTGCAGCAGCGGGCTGGCCGCTGGCAGGTGCCTGAAACCGCCGGGGCTGGCACCGGGGCTGGCACCGGGGCTGGCACCGGGGCTGCCCGGCCGGCCCTGCCCGCTCCAGCCCGCACACAAGGCTCGGGCCCCCTCCGCCGCCGCGCCACTCACGATGTTCATGTTCGTTTCGGGGTCCACGTTCCTCCTCCCCGCGGCGAACGCGCCCGAGCCGCCGATGCTCTGCAGCAGGAAAGCGGCGACCACCAGGCCCCGCATCCTCGCTCCGCGAGAAGGAGCCGGCACAAGGCGGCGGAGCAGAACCCGGCGCTGGGGCGGCGGCGAGAGGGCCCGGGGGAGGCTTTTGTGCCGCCCCTCGCTGACAGGGGCGGGGGCAGCGACGCGGCCGGGCCGGGCGTGCCCCGCGGGCCGCGGGCGGAGGGAGCGGCGGAGGCGGCGCGGCCG
>VYZR01033817.1:0-13503 GCA_013400675.1 Oxylabes madagascariensis
TTTTTTTAATTTATAAAAGTGGTAATTAAAAAGAAGTTGCAAACCTTGAAGAAGCAGCATAGGTCATACAGGGAATTTCTAGGGCCCAAAAAGCCCCAAGCCAAAACAGGGCTGATATGCTCACATATAGCATAGAAATGTGCAAAAAATCCATCAGGCACCTAGTGATGTAAAAATTGTAGACGAAAGTTACACAGTAATTTAGTATACAGCTCTATTATTCAGCATTAAGTCTTCATAAAAGCCTAACGTTCTCCTCCTCAGTCTAATAAAATCCTCCAAAGGTCTGTGGCACAGACTTCTACTGAGCCCCTGCAGAGAGAGATGAGGATGCAGAAAGGGCTGAGGGGAGGCCGCAGCAGAATTCCTGGTGCTGGGGAGGAACGTGGTGCTTCAGGCAGGCAACGGGGCAGGACTGGACGTGATCTGGCTGTGGGGTCATGCAGGGAGATGGGGCTGAGAATCCCAGCACAAGCAGGTGAGATACAAGAACCACGACCTTGGTGTGCAGAAGTCTGGGATCTGCCTGTGGGGCAGGAAGCCAGAGGAGTGACTGACACCACCACTGACTGCACCCAAACTAGGTTTAGGAAAATCTCTCAGTTAAGGCTTTTTGCTAAATACAGGTATTAGGGCCCCAGGAGCTAAACTTCTGCAACTGGCAAACCTCTTGTCTAAATTAACAAGTCTACAGGACTAAGGGCTGATCACTCATTTATTTTCCTAAAGCTAAAAAAAGAATTTCAAATTCTTAGGAGATGATCAATACCTTTGTTCCATATAATTTGAAGGGCAACTTACCTTCATTTGCTGTCTTTTTTGCTTCAGTACTGACCAACAACTTGAAGCCACAGCCTAATTGCAAAAAGAAAAAATAAAGCAAGCCCCAAATCATTATCCATCTCAAAAGAACTCATCTGCAGAATACTGTATTTCTATATTCTATATTTTGGGGACATGTATTTTCTTCAGTTTCAATCTTGTGATAACACAAAGTTTAAAGCCATAGAACAGCAGCTGATATAAATAACAAATTTATATGTAGTTCATACTTGCTATTTCAGATCCATCTTTGCAACGTTTTTGTTAGTTAAATTCAAATGCAATTTGGCATCCCTGACTGATTTTACAGTTACCACAGTTAGCAACACTCACTGGGTTTAAGTGAGGACCAGTCATATATTAAAGCGTGTGCTCAGACATCAGTAACTATTTTAGATATTAAGTGGCATGTGAACACATTGAAATGTACTTTTTCATTTTAGCAAAAACATTCTTGCAATAGCTTCAGATTCAGCTATGGAGCTTTGTCCAAATATGGACCTGTAAAACACAATATACCAATATCAGTCCTGGGCTTTTTCCCCTCCTATTCTCTAACTATCCTCATCTGACTCCCCTCAGCACTGCAAAAAGAGTTTAATACAGACAAAGCACAATGTTACCATATAACTACAAAAATATATACGTTATCTTAATTTTTTTCCTCTAAAGGGAATATTTCAATTGAAAAACAAAAATAAAAGGACATCTTGCAGTTTACAGATAGAAATGGATGAAATGACAGGAGCTGCTGTACCAGCTGACCATGGCAGTAGCCTGTGTCTCTAACAGAGGGACGAGATCTATTTGGCAAATGAACAGGCACGTATGAAAAATCATTAATTTTTATCAACAGCTGAATACCTGTATTGCATTAATTTACTTTTGTTTCCTTGCAGCTTTGTCCCTTATTGCTAAATCTCTGGTCTATGAACCAAAACTTGGACCTGATGTCTAAGATGTGGCTAACAGAAACTTCCCTTCTAAAATTCTACTTTCTCAGAGAAAGGAGGGACAAGTTAAAGTACTTTCTCCAATACATTCAATCAGTCTCTGTTTTGGGCCCAGATTTGTAACTTTTAAATTTCTATTATAAAAAACCTGATAATACATTCTGTTAAATTCTTTTGAGGAAGATCTCAGGTACATAGTCAGGACATTGCAATGTACTACAGATCAGTTACGACAATTACACACGAATACTTACTGTTTCTTTAAAAGAGGAGTTTAACCAGCGATTATTTACTACATTCTGTATGGATATTGGTGGATTTTCTAAATCTTCAAATGAATCCATTAATATGAAGTCCAGAACAACATCATAAAAATTCAGATTTTTCACCTATATTAAATGAGAACATGATCTAAGTAACCTAGTTTCTCTTTCAGCAGTGGAATTCAGCATGCACCATATTGTAATGCTGTATTAATATGCAGATTTGCAATTGTTTTTAATGAATATTAAAAATACTTTGTCAGTAAAGGAGAAGTTAAAAAGAATGTATGTTTTCTGGTACTAAACTGGTGAATGCCATTTCTCTAAATCAGCAATATAAACAATAAAGAGTTGCCTTTCCCACAACTCTGAACTGTAAAAACTTATTTTTAGATCCTGTGGCATTAGTAAGGGTAAAAGTACTTTTCAGAAATGCAACTCACTCCTCTAGCAGCAAGTTCCATTTCGGTATTATCCCAGTGATCTGTTTGTTCCAAAAAGTGTATCATTTCATCAAAGACATCTTCAAATTTCTTTGGATTCTGTAGAGTAAAAGCAATGAGTATCAAGCAAATGTAAAAAGAGATATGGCTGATTTTCCCCGGACAGTGAATTCAGGTAGAAGTTACAAAAGCAACAAAACATTGGTAAAAAAAGGCTTTTACCTTTCGTGCTTTCACAATTAAAGCAGACAAAATTTTTCTTCCACTTTCAGCAAGAAATATTCTGTTTGCTGTTTCTGAAAGAATTATCTAGAAAAGGGTTCAGAAAATATAGAGAGGTTCATTCACAGGTTATACCAAGTGACCTTAAACATTTCAATCAATTTTCATACAATTATCACCACTAGTATAGTTAGCAAGTTCCTAATAAGCCTTGGGAGCAAAGGTTCCAAAGCTAATCATAAAATCTGGACTTCTCTACAAATACATCTCATTTTAGAATGATACAACTGTAAAAGCAACAAGAAAATATTTAAATACAGATTACATTATAAAAATGCTTGCACAAAGAGTAACAGTCAGTTTCAACACCGTTTACTTTAGTTTAGGCTTAACAAGACACACAAATCACTCCTTAGTGTTTACCTGAAAAGCTTGTCGAATACAATGAAGCTTAGCAAGGAAGTCACTGTCTCCTAGACATTCAAACATTTCAGTCCTGTGCAAAATAGAAAAGTTTCCAAAGACCATTAAAAAAAGCAGCATAAGAATATCCATCTAAGTCTAATTGCTAGAAAAAATACCTAGTACAAGTAATATCTAAAAAGTGATTTCTAGATAGAATATTCATCTTTAAATCTTGCTTTTCCTGGAAATAATTAAATAGCCATAAATCAATACCTTAACACCCGTGAATAAATTTTGCCTTCTTCTGCTAAGTGCATGGCTTCTTCATACAAGGGACAGTGGCAAAGGGAATCCAGACCATACGTGCTACGAATCTCTCTGTGCTCTGAAAGCTGAAAAAATGTTTTTTGGAAGTTCATTGAAGAGCTTGTTGACATCTTTTTTGTAAAGATGAAACAAATCAAAGAAATTTTCCTGATGTTCTACTGAAAGATGCTTCTTTTTCTGCATCAGCTTAAAACAATCAACAAGTGAACAGAACAGATACACCAGGCCATAAGACTTAATTTTGTAACTCTTAAAATGTAAAAGCTACAGTTTCAAGTTTCAAAACTATTTGATTAATAAAATAAAGGCAGCTTACTTTTGTGTTTAATTTGCCTACTTAAGTTTTTGAATTGTCAATTAAATAAATGTAAGGGGACTCAAAGCTGTTAAAAGAAAATAATTGCCAGGACACAAAGTACAGAATGATTGCACCATACAATTCTTTAGGAAGCTGGAAATAGTAACACCCTCCCACCCTGTTTTAGTTTCACTGCTAAATAAGTATGCGAGTTACCAAAGCACATTGTATAAACCATGAGCATTCAGTGTTTTATACTACAGGCTCCTTGAAAGGTTTTCATAATTGGCAGTTTTAATTCTATGGTTAACATAGAAATAAACATGAACTTGAAGACATTTTTAAAGGAAAAAAAAACCAAAACCAGATCCATAAATCAAAGTACATAAATAATACAGAGAACTCCTGTTTACAGGGTATCATATTTAATCCACAAAACAATGTCTAGCTACAATTTCACTGCAAAGATTACATCACATTATTAATGATAAAAAAAAATTGGATGTTAACACATTATTCAGTTTAGTTAATGATCAGAAAATTAATTCTACTTAATTTTTCTTTTTTTTTTTTTTTTCCCGATATACTGCATGGGGTAAACAAACCTGTGTTTCTAGGCTATTAAAACTGAGCATAGAAACATCTTTAAAAATAACTCTCAAGGTAATTGAACTATGTAAAAGATTAAGCTATATCTTAGAATGACTTCAAAAATTAATATTGAAGTACTACTTTAAGTTAAACCTCCATTAAAATTTTCAAGTAAATAAATGCTGAGCAGCTTCTCCTGTCCCTGAGGCCATACAGCCAAGTATGATGAACGTCAGACAAATCACCTTCTTCAGATATCTATGAAACTGAGTGTGACTGAATTAGAACTGGTGATTTCTACAGTGAGATGCAGGTAACCTTCATCTGCTGCCAGCACCTGAGGTGATAACATCTCTACACGTGAATATGGCTGATCATTGCCCTTGGGGTCACAGGGACTGACACCTGGGAATTCGGTGAGGGCCTGGATTATATTTAGCTTTTCTTGGAAAAAAACAATTCCTCTCATGCTAACAGATGAAATAAAATATCAGGAGAGAAAGGCCTAAGTGTTATTCCCCTGAGAAGATGATTTTGATTACAGATTGAAGTTCCAACAAATAATACTTGGAAAAGGGGAGCAAATTCCTCTTCCACTGACTTCTCTTAGTGTGCAAAAAGTGAAGAGGAGAAAAAGCAAACCAACTGAAAACCAGAACCTAAATGTTTAACTAGAAAAGGTGATTCCAGACAGGCTCTGAAGTTTCACCATTAATGCTCCTGGAGTTATCATGGATTTTCTTTTGATGTTCCTAGTATTTAAAAATATATTGCTATATCAGTATTTTATACATAGACATAAAAAGTATATAGATATAACAATATATAGATGTAACATAGATTATTATGCTTTAAATGATCTTGCAACCAGTAGGAGCCATTCTTTGAGATTAAATAAGGTGAAAGCTTGCCTATATAAACATCCAGCTTAAAGTAAAACTCGTTAAAGATGATTTGTAGAGATACATCCACATTTCTAATGTACAAGAGTTCAGCTATTAGGAAAATTCACAAATCATATTCAACATTAACAAGATGCAGAGCATACAACATTTTCTAGATAAGAATCTCCCAAGATGACATCAAAAGGAAAACGAACTCTTTGTTGTAAAAATCTCTGAGGACTCGCTACCTTTGAGGAAAAAGGTGGGCAGAAAGGTGAGTTTTCAGTTAGATGGCTCACTGTAAGTACCTTATATAAATTGGCCTGTGTTCATGATATTTATTCAGGTACCTGCTTTTTATCCCACTATGTATCCCTGAGCACCACATAACTCCTCAGCAGGGATTGGGTACTAATCAGAAGTTACCAGAAAGCTCCAACATCCAACAACTTGGCATCACAGGTGAGCCACACACCTGAAAGCTCCCCGAGTCCTTTCCTGCCATTCTGTAGTGCTCACTCCTGTGCACAGCCACTGCCACTTGGAGACTCTTCACACAGCTCTAGGGATGACCAGGAGCCATGTCACAGCTGCCAACAGTGCTGGCAGCAGCCAGGAGCACAGAGGCTTGTGAGGGTGGACTGGACGTGCCAGCCCTGCGTGTCTGCTACCCCCTCAGTGTCAGGGGGGTACATGGAGAAAAAAATGAAAACACAGACAAGAAGAGACAAAAGATGATTGACACTACAGCAGCCATCTCATTTTGTAAGGCTTTACTTGTATCCATTCAAGGCTCCAGAGAGACCAGTCTGTGACCACCACAAGGACATTTCTGATGACCTGCAGTGGATACCTAAGATCATTACATTAACATAACACATATATCTTCAAAACTCCAAAGCTTGTAGTTCTAATTTGTGTTTAATCAGGCCTGCCGTGCTGCAGAGCAGCCTCTGAAGATTACAACATGAACATTGTTCAGATGCTAATCAGTTTTCTCTGGACAGTTCAGCATTAGGGCTGTATCTACAGTAAAGAGATGCTGAAATCACTGCTCTAGAGCATCAAACCTTTGCCACTTGCAATCGTTTTTAGGTCTGGGATGCCAGAGGCTTTGATGCAGGGATGCTGGGATGCTTTAGTTTAAGGAACAGGCTCGGTACTCTTACTTGCCACCCACAAGTTGTTTCTTAATAAATAGAAAAAATTCTCAGCTGTGCATCAAGACCTTGTTGACTACCAAAATAACCACCTACATGAATGTACCAAAATAAACAATGCTAGACCTTTTAGGAATTCTTGCTTGCTTCCCCTAATAGAGAGGTCACTTTACTGGCACATTCAGCATTCCTTACATTCTGAGAAATTATGTTTACCCTATAATAAAAAAGTTGATGATGATCTCCTTAAAATACAAAGACATTCATAGAAAAGATTTCCTTAAAAAAAGTATGTAGCTGCAGGATGAAAGTGAAACATGTTTGGAGAGTTGGAAGATGTGATGGTGATTAGTAATTAAAAAGTTTGAGATGGCATTTTAATAAATTGAAATGATGAAGTGGTGTGTTCCACCTAAGGTCTGGAAGAAAACAGGAAGGCTGTTACTGATAAAAAGCAGCAAAGGCTTTATTCACAAGTCTAAAAAATCTCCCAGGCTTTGGACTAGGTTAACATTTTAACAAGGAAAGCAAAATTTACTTGATAATAGACCTATAGATTCAGTACTAGTCGAAACATAAAAATAAGACATGATAAATGCATGTGCAGTGACAACGAAGAAGCAGCAACAAAGCTCACTGTCAGGGAGACCAGGAAAGAGGTGCTGTTAGGAAGATGGAAAAGAAGCCAGGAAAGAGAGGGCAGAGGCCTTTACCTGGCACACTCACTGCTGCATTTTTGCCAAAGGTGGCAGCTATTTTGATCACAGTAGATGGGAAAGCAAGACTATGAAAAGCTAACCCTAATCAACACAAGCTGATGGCAGCCAGGCTCAAATGGGGAAGAAAATACCACTGTTTATCCAGCAGTAATATTAATAACTTAATTAGGGCAAATAGCCGTGTTTCCCATCCCTTCTGGAGTGCTTCTAGAGCTTAAGTGTGTTTAAGAATAGAAGCCTGTCTGGTCATGGGGATGGCAACTGTGTCTAAATTGTCTTTATAAGGATTCAGGCACCTGTGCATTGTAGGTGTCCTGACAGGCACAGCTCTGAATGAGAAGTCAACAAATGGGTGATCCTCAGCACCCTCTTGATCCCCAGCCATAGCCAAGATGAACTTTTGGCACACCCTCCTGCTGTCCTGTAGAGCTCATCAAAAGGGAACGTGATGAAAACCCTGCCAACTGTCCCAGTTTTGTACAGCTCTTTCCTATATTTTGTTCTAATATAACACAGCATGACATTCTTGTTGCCTCCAAAGCAGTCTCCCTATCAGTTTCCATTCAAGCATCTATCTGTGTCTTGTTTTATGAATGTTCTCTCTCCTGCGGGCAGGGAGCTAAATTTGACCTGACTGTGTGTCAGCACTGAAACATGAACACAGTTCCCAGTCTCCAAAATCAGAGCACACAAAACACTTAGTCCTGCTCCTTGGGACAGGATGCAGTGTAGAAGGAAGCCAAGGAACTGTCAACACACAGCTAGCAGCGTGATGAGGCCACAAAAAATAGTGCCACGTTCTAATCTCCTGGAAGGCGAAATTATTGATTCCAGTAAGGCATAATCACAGAGCAATATAAACACACATATGAATTTCAGATTTAAAAATGTTGCTAAACATTTCTATCAGGACATGGAGTTTAGGACAGTTACTAAAATTGTACCTGAAATCAGGGAGTTTATGATGAAAGAACTGCCTCATTTGGCCCTTAGATGAGACAAATCCGAAGCTGGAAAAGCCTTGGACCTCTTAGCCTAAATTAAAACATTCCACTGTTTCCCTAGTGCAAGAAAATAAACTTTAAAAGCAGATAAGCAAGAGGAAGGTACTTGACATCATCATGTCAAGAATAAAAGAATCTGGTATGTCAATTCTAATCCTGTTATGTCACAGCAATTACTGTTCTCTACTAATAGCTGACCACACTGGGAAGTCGTTACTGCTCCTTCTCATTGCCACAATGTGAAGCATTTCCCTGCCACACACCCTCCTGAGGATGGACAAAGTATTAAACAGTATTTTTGTAGGAGAACAATTCACAGCTTTCTTTTCCCTGCACCACACAATGATGCCCTGTACCTGCAACAACAGAGTTAACTGACCCTGCAGTTTAAGCCTAGTGTCTCCTGTTTAACCCAGAATATTGATGGTGTTCTGGCTCAAACACCAAACTGCAAATTGTTCATGTTCTATTAATCTTCAGGACTTCTGTCACCTAAGAATTTCACTAGATTCTTCAAAAAAATCTGAGACAAGAGTTTGTTCTATTGGCAAAGGCTAGAACAGCTGGAAAGGAAGAGAAAATCTTCATAGCTTTGTCCCGGAAGAACAAGTTGACAGAAGTGGCTTTGAGGTATCAAAATGTGGAGAATATTTTCAGGATGTTTAAAGACAATTACATGTCCAATTTTGATTCCAACATTTTTTAGCAGATACTGGGACAATATAGCTTCAGGAGAGGATGATGATTCCACTGGGGTGATACATCCTGGGGTTTTCTGTTTGCTTGGTTGATTGGTTGGTTTTGTCTTTTTTTTAAGCCAAGCAGCACAAATGAGCAGAAGGGGTTTTTCCCATCTTCACATACTTGCAAAAGCATTATGAAAGTTCATGGGAAAAAAACCCACCAAACTAGATACAAAGTGTACAAACTATAATGGTTTTCAGCTCCTCTCATGAGCTGGTAGAGTTGAAGCAAGCTTGAATTGTGGTCTTGTCCAAATCACAGCAAAGAGTAACCAGTCTCTATGGATACAATCCTCATTAGGAATGGATGCTAGGCATCACAACCTAATGAGAGTTACTAAATCAAGGAAATTACCATTTAATGTGAATTACTAAATCAAGGTAATTGTGTTATGGAAAAACAAACCCTAGAAAAGACAGTCAAAACAACTGCAAAGAATGTGTGTGCAATTCTCTCTTTTTGCAACTGACTTCAGTAGCTCGGCTGTAGTGCGTACATGAGAGCAGTATCTACCACAAAATGGATCTATTGAGGCCAACTGCCTCTCCTGAATTTTGGAGAAGAGTGCTATTCAAGACCACTTCAGCTCCCCAGAGACTACAGAAGGAGATATTCCTCAATCAAGTAAGTGTGTCACCGCTCATGAGCCTCTTCCAAATACTTCAAGGGAGCTGTAGCAGACTTCAGCTAACAGGCTGTTAGCCAGACATTGTTACATATCCTTTGTGCTCTCATCCCAGAGGATGACAGCAAGCCAGATGAAGTACATTAGGTTGTCAAGGCAGCCTTCCCAGCCTGGCAGTGCCACTGCCCCTCCAGGGGCTGTCCCTTCCCGCGGTGGCTGCAGGAGCTGTGGGTCCCCGCTCACACCCACAGCCAGACAGGCTCCCCCAGCAGCTCAGCACAGGGCTCCCAGCACAGCCCCAGACCTCTGGGTCCTGCTAAGCCATTTAATCATGGTGCAACAACGGAGTAACAGCTCCAACTGGTGCCTTCATATTGCGCATGGAACGTGTTAAAACAGGTAGCTGTCAATTTCTCATCATTTCCTCTCAAAAAACCCCCTCCAGGTCTAAACAACACGAAGCCTTCTCTGTACATCTTTATAGTATGCTAAAGCAATAGGAAAAAGGGAACAGAAAAATATAAATCATGGTGAAAGGAACTACTACAGCCTCAACCGACTGCTTCTTCACTCATGAAAATGTGATCTATTTTTCAAAAGCAACTTCTGTTTAGGAGGAGTTGGGGATGCATTATGCCAGTATACAAAAAAAACTCCAAAACAACTGGTTCCAACGAAGCCTGGAAAAACTCCCTTTTCCCCATAAGAGAAATATATTTTTGCTTATAATGACCAGCAAAAAATTAGGATTCTTCTGTTCACTGATCAAATAGATCAATAAATCTTAAGAAAAGCAATCTTTAAGAGTCTTACCTCAGCTGTGGAAACAAAGGAGTCCGTAGATGCAATGCTTAATGTATCTCGAAGGCAGAAATCATCCACATTATCCTTTACAGTAATGTCAGTATTTTTATCTTTAAAATTAAAAAAAAAAAGTTTATTAGACTAGCAGAAAATTCCATTTAAGTCTTGAAAATGTGTTTCATGTGTACTTCAACACAGTATTTCATTTGGAAGGCACAACATTATACTACTGTAAGAGTAAATTCTTTTATGACCACTAACATATATAAAGGTGACTGTTTTCCTGCCTTTAAAGTGTATTTTCGAATATCATTCACAATGAACTGGAAGAAGAAAAAAGACTTGGCCAAGGTGTTTGCCCTTCTTTTATAGACTTCTGATGATCTCTCTAACTTATGATATTACTTTGCTATATTGATCTAGACCCTCAGTTAAGTTTTTGACTTGGCTGTGTTCTGTAACAAACTGCTCAAGGTCCTAGTCACCACTTTTATTTTTCTAAATAAAAGTCCATTAATAAAAAAACCACCACCACATTGCAGTTTCACTTGAATTTGTTTAACTTTCTAGTTCTCATGCCTTTTTTCACTTGCTGGTTCTTCCGGAAAGCAAGTGAAGCTTTTAATCTTCACTGCATCCTCTTTCCTCAAAAAGCTTCTCCACTGAAATAACACATCCACAAGTATTTCCTACAGTACAAGAATTCTTAAAGCCTTTAAAACAACTGATATTTTTTCTTAAAATCATCTGCAATACAGTTTCTTCTCAGTTCTGCTTTACTTTATTCTCAGATTTCAACTGTTGCCCTTCTTGGATGGCTTTATTTTCACCATATAGAAACACTTTCACAGAAGGATTAAATTCGTAAGTCAGTAAGTCAGACCTTGGCTTGATGTGGCCCATCCTACATTCCCAGTAGAGCAGATGCATTTATTTTGGGTTATTTTACCTTCAGACATTACACATGTGTTCCTAAAAGTCTGTTTTATCTCCAAGAGTCAGCAGCAACCAGCTACCCAATGTCATCCAGACCTGTTGCTAGGGCAATACTTCATTAAAAACACCATTACATAGTGGAGTGGCCAAATGCCAATTTACTGGGATGGTTTACTCATCACTTGAAATGCTACAAAGCCACATTACTTAACTATTACTTTGGTGGTTGTTATGGTTTTATTAGTTACGGACTTGGAATGACAGCTCAAAAACTGCATAGAACAAATATCTGTCTTTGCGAATATTCACTGAGGGAAAAAATTATTCAAAGTTTGGACAAAGATTTTACTAGAGTGAGTTAGGCAAATTGCAATCACGACTTCACCACTATTCATATGAAGTCTGATTTTTTCAGCTCATTCTTACTAGTTCTTTCTTCTGACCTCTTAAAGCCAAGAGGAAAAGTACTGCAGCTTTCAAGTTGGTTGAAAAACAATCACATACTGAAATCTGAAATGCTGGAACTGAAAACCAAACTGTAGTTTGTAAAGCACTAGCTTGAGGTCTGCTTAGAGTATATGGCTAATATGATGTTTCTTTCTTAATTCTAACCCATGATTTGCATTAATTCTCTTCTAGTATTAGATTAGATGATTTTCTAATATCACTTTTTCGCAAAAAAGTTGTTGAAATTGCAATAACACTGTTAAACCCAGAGTAGTACAGGCATCTGCCTGGCTGAAGATTTTTTGGTTCTACTTTTTTCAAACTCTCCTTTTGCCTAAGTTGCTTTTACTGATGTATGTGAGTTTATAGCTCAATAACAAGAACATATCCCCAGACTGATTCTAAACTATTTAACTCTGGGTTATGTGGTTGATTACATATAAATGAGAATAATGCTATTTAACTAAAATTTATTCCACATACATTAAAAAAATGGTGTAAATGAAGGAATCACAGCCAAGAACAACACAGAAGCAGGGGTTCTTCCATAGATCTTGCATTCAGCCTGTTATAGACTACATGAAGCTCCAGAGTTAATAAAATTTTGACTTAATCTATCTTTGTTGAAAAATTCATACTTCCAAGTTTTCTAATATGGCCTAAAACTATCACCAAGCCAGTACGTTTTTAACATGTTAATTAGTTGAATATGGGGTATCTGTGTTTTCACTCAAAGAAAATTCTCACTGCTACTGAAAAAGACAAAATTTGCATGTTATGAAGAAAAAAAGAGATTAAAAATAAGGTTGGTAATGCTGAATGAAATAATACCTTTGGCAAGTGATATGTGCACACAAAGCACAGCCTCCCTAAAGAAAACAAAACAGCCTTGTCAGCTATTTCTGACGTTCAGGCCACCACCACCCAAATACCCTAAAACATCCTTAGCCAAGCAGGTGCTTATCAATACCCACGCTGTGAAGAGAGCACACTGTTATGAAAATTCACCATGGAATTTCACTAGGGTGAAAATTAAGTTACAGCTGGAGTAACATACCATGCAAGTACCAGCAGAACATTCTTAGACACAAGAACACAAAAAAAAGAGACAGCGGCACAAAGAGACTCCTGGAATGAACAGCTGCAAGAGGAACTCACCCACCAGTGCCTGCAACTGCTCACACACTCATCCCTAGTTCTTATGGATTCTAATAACTTCAGGAAGGGAATACTAGCAAGTATGTGAGCTTCAAATATACTTTACTTATTTGAGGAGCCAAGGAGTTATTTTGGTTCACTTATATTTGTAAAGAGGATGAATTAGAGTTTCAGATGTTACCATCATAGCTATTGATTGTAGTGCCACAAAATGTATATGTGGTTCTTAAATTAGATTAAGGTATTAAAAAAATGGAACAATATGGAGGGCTGCTAAAATTGTGAATTTACTTGTGAAATTACTCCTAGCTCTATAAAGTTTTGCAAACAACTATCTATTTAAAACTAAACAAGATTAAAAAAAAAAAAAGACCAGAACCAAGCTATTTTCACATCTCTTTACAAAGTACTAATCTAGAAAAATTATTTGTCTTTGTTCCGGTAGGTTTTCATGGTAAGACAGCACAAAGCTAACCCCCTAAACTCTCAGAGCAAAATCTGACCTTCATAACTGCACAGAAATTAACTTTTTAGTATTCAACTGGGAAGCATTCACCTTCACATAATGTTTTAAAACTCTGAAAACTGTTTCCATGTTATCTTCCTGCCAATCCTGAATGAAACATGGCAGGAGTTCACAAGTGAGTTTGGCACTTAGCTGACACATTTAAAAAAGGAAAGCACTTACCCACTAGTAA
>VYZR01033821.1:0-39865 GCA_013400675.1 Oxylabes madagascariensis
TAGTTTAGAATTCTTCTTCTAGTACCTGTACTTGATAGCCAGCATTGGGCTCACCCCAAGCTCGGGGATGTCCTGAAGACTGAAGGGCTCTCCCTGGCCCTTCCTGTGTCTCAGAACTTTGCACAGCCCCAGGTGTGGTGTGTAAAGATGCCCAGTAAAGGCCTGCCTGAGCAAACCACCTGGTCAAACGTGATCTGCATCCCAGATCATGGCTGGAAATAGCCAGCTCACTGAAAGCAACACAGGCAAAATTCATGAATCCTGCAAGAAACAACCATTCTGCTTCCAGGTTTTGGAACAGCTGTAGTCAGCACTTGCAACCTTACAAATGCTTGCTGGAAGCAGATAAATCATTTTGTGAGCACAGGGGTTAGAAAGTCATTAGTTAGAGTCATTGACAAGCTTGGCTGAGTCCTCTCACATGACTTGTCACAAAGCAAATATAATCAATTCCAGCTTTTGTGTCACTGTATTACAGTGTGTTTGTAGTTTTTTTCCCCTTTAATTCACAGACCATCTGCTCTTCTATTACCTCCTTGACAAATGAATCTGAGGGGCCTGCCTTCAAATTATTGACCAGTGTTCATCCAAGCAGATCAGTGCAAGGCTCAATATTCTGCTTTTCTGCACAGACTCCTGCCCTGGGTTGAGTCATATCAGGGTAAATCTACCTCGAGCAGTAATCACAGGCAAGGCAGGAAAAGACAATACCTTGGCATGGTTTCCTCCAGCCCTCTGCCCCCTTGGTCCTTCATGTGTTACGGAAAAAAGTGCAGCGAGGAGGCCTTTGATGTGTTACATGTTAATTTCATTATGTCAATTAGCAAGTCCAGCAGTTTCTAATGCTGGTGTAATAGCTTCAACAGCATGGGCAGGAGGAACTGGGGGAGAACAGCACTGCTCTCCAGCAATTCCACTGGCAGGAAGGGGAAAGGGTGATTACACTGCTCCTTCAGCATCAATCTGGGCAGTGTGAATAGCCACATATACAGAGGCTGAGCTGGGCATGTGAGACAGACACGTTCCCAAAGGCAGGAATCATGACAACTTAAGCACTGGAACACCTCAGACACCAGGGAAGAGAAAATCAGTCTTGAGACAGCTGAGCCCAGAAGAGCTGCAGGAGCCGTGCAGGTCAGTGATGGAAGAGGGAAATCACCTTGGATCAATCCACTCACGCACAGGATAACCAAGGAATTGGCTTTCCTGGCTTCAGTTGAGTTCAATCCCAGGGAAATGCGGCGGGCATGTTTCTGTATTTCCCCGCTCGGACGGTAGCAGGAGCTTTGCCCATTCCAGATGCTCGTGGTTGTTCTCGGCTGCAGGATCCCCTTCTCAGAGCTGCGGGAGACTCCTTCTGTGTGCAGTGGGAGATCTGATACCTTCGTGTGATGCCTTTTTGGGCTACCTAAAAACAGAAGCCAGACAAAATTAAGAGAATAAAAAGCCGATATAGTTAATGAAAGGCCTTCAGGTACATTTAGGGCAGACAAAGCCCACCCAGGGGCTACACCCAAAAATGGATGACAGGTCACAGGTTTTCATACTTTGATAAGTTTGGTCCATTTGCATACTGGGGCTTAATCTTCCAATTACAGCTTCAGGTAATGAAGCCATTTACCCTAAATTTGCTCCCCCCAACTCACTTTTGTTTACCTTTCTCAGGACCCGAGGCAGTGAGGTGTCCTTGATTCCCAGGTCTGGAGAGGAATTGTTGTGTCTGACCAAAATGGGAAAGGAGTAGCGAACACTGTGTATGGAGTTTAGAGTTACTAAAGAATTGCAGGATTAAAATACATGAAAAATATAAAAGCTAAAATCCTGAGGCATCACATGAATACAAAGCACATGTGCAAGGAGGGCCAGAGCCCAGGTGCTGACTCTGAAACAACAGGGAGCACTTCCCCCTCTTTGGGATACTGTGATTCCCTGGAGGATTTGCTTAAAGAGGGGCACTGCCTGTCCTCAGCTTTTCCAGAGAGAGAAGGGAGATACCTCATGCTGGGTGTGCCACAGCATGACTTGTCCAACAGCAGTCACCGACATGATGAACACATTAAGGATTTTTCTAGTTGAAAACAAAGCAGCTGTGATATTTTTTTTCTCCTGTAGCACAAATATTTTTCCACAGGTGCTCCCAAACCTGGGCAGTGTCCAGGCACAGGCAGTGAGGGAAGCAGAGCCTTGCAGAGCTCTCTCCCTTAGGACAGCAGGGAGCAGCCGTGTCCTGCAGGCTCAGCTCCCCTGCCCTCCTCCCCTGGCTCCTCCTGGTCCTCTGCTGTGTGTCACAGATAACACTTGAGAAGACTTCCACTCTCAGTGAGAAGAACAGGCTCTCACCACAGTCATTTCTGAGTAAAGAATCAGTGCAAGATGCAAAAGGAGGGGAACCAAACCAGTGTGAATATCAGTGGTGCTGAGATGTTTTAATAACCATTCTCACTGATAGATGGGCTGTGCAGATCCCTAACTCCAAAGGACATCCCTGCATGGGAAGCCCCCGGGGCTGGAAGCTCCCTGGCTGTGTCACAGAGAGCTCAGGGGCTGAGAAGAGTGAGGCCACACTGACAACCAGCCACCCCCCAGCAGCGCTGCATCGTGCCCACATTCGCTGCTCCAACCTTTGCAAACAACAGCCAGGATGAATTATTTTAATATTCCGGTGTTTGAAATTAAAAATTTACCCCCTTTAGTGATTACAGGACCTCTCCTTACAGCTCTCTATGTTTATAACAGGGAGTGACTGAATTGAGATTTAGATTTTGATCTTAAATCGTGGTTCTGAGAGCACAGAGGTGGGTGTCAGAGGATGCTGTGAGCACTTCAAAGGATATCTGAGCCAGAGAGCTCCTCCCTTGCACACCACAAAGCCTTCACTGACTCCTCCAGCACCTTCCAAGCCCTCTCAGAAATGAGAAGAATTACTGCTGCAGAGGTGAAAGACATCAGCACAGCAGATGGAAATGGATTTCTTCTCTCTTTCCTCTCACCTCCCTATAAGCTTTGGCAGGGGTCTGTGTTAATACTGGAAATAGCAGCTTCCAGAGAGCCATCAGTAGTAGATGGTCCCTGCATGGGCTGTGTGATCCCCTGCCAGCCTGAGACTACCTCCCTTTGCTTATAGTCAGCTTTAAGTGCTTTTGGCCAAATTTCCACAGTACCATTCTTGTTAATTCACTTACCACAGGAGATTTTCCACAGGCTTCATTTATGGGAAAGGAAAAGATGATTTGCAGAGGCAAATCTTCACCCAGCTCTTAGAGCTGGGCAGCACCAGGAGCACAGCCCGAGGGGCAGAGGTTTTGTTTGGATCCACCAAACTCGTGGGTGTCCTCTGTATGAACAGGCAAACTTGGGATATTTTGGTGCAAACCCAACTCATTCAGGTACATGAACACGCCCTGCATTTAGGTTTGAAGCTGAGGCATAAGCATCAATGGGGTTTGGAGCAGATTTTGTACATCATGAATGGTCACATTTGTCATCTGGTTCCCTTTCCCTAGCACAGCCAAGTGAGCACAGCCGAGGTCTCCACAGTGTTCCAAAAGCAAGGAGATGCTCAGGGCAACCCAAATTGTGTGGCAACAACTGAGGCAGAGAAAGGTAAAACAGCATTGGAAAAAGGCAGGGGGAAAGGAAATGTTTGACCAGAAAAAGTGATAATTTTTGTGGACTGTTGTCAAGCTTGAGTGATACAAATGTACTGATGTGGCTGTGGATTTCTCTGCCTTTCCACATGCCCTCAGAAGAGAGGGGGCCAGCTCTCAGCTGTGCAGGTCACAGACATCTGCTCTTCAATCTCTGCTTGGGCAAGGAGTTGGTAGTGCAGGGGAGCCCAGAAACCTCAGGCAGGGAAAGCAGAGCACATCCTGAGTGAAGCCAAACTCGAGGCTCAGCTCCCTCAGCCCAGCACCTCTTCTGCAAAAGAAGGATGGAATTCTGGTTGAAATTATTCAGCAGTCTGAGGCAAAAGCAATTTCTAACAGATGTTTTATTCCTTCCCGTGCATAAGGTGTTCCATTATCCATAAAAATACACTTAGTCCCAGGCAAGAAACCAAGAGTCAGGAATGCTGTGGTTGTGGAAGGAAGGAGCAAGGCTCTCCACAGCCTGCAGACAGGCTTGCTTCTGCCCTGGAAATCCTGAGGAAGGATTCCCAGCCTTGAGAATAACTGGGGTGGGGGGGTTGCCCTTGAAACTAATACTCACTATTTTAAATCAGTTTCCATCTCCTCTCTCCCCTGCCAGCTCAGCTTTGCTGGGTGTGCAGCTGGGGCTGGCTGAGCCCCCCAGTTTCAGCCAAGGCAGGGCAGGAAGCTCTGCTGCCCCTGCAGAAAAAGCTGCTGCATATTCTGCAACTTTCAGAGGACTGAGAAACCCATTTCATTTCACATCTTCTACAAAACACCACCTCATACTCCCCCATCCTCCCCAAAGCATGCAGAAATATATATCTATATCTATCTATTTATATATATAAAAATCAGAGGGGCTTCTAATTGTCCTCTTTAATATAGGAAAAATCTGGGCCCCAACCAGTGGGGACAGGGCTTAGTTGGACACTACAAAAGGTTTGATTTTCACTCAAACAAAGGAATTTAGGGTTTTGTCATCAGTGATAAAGCTAAGCCTCATGACATGTCAGTTTACCTGATCTAGTGCAGGTGATCAGCATGCTGGGAATCTGGGAGGCAGAAGTTTCCAAGTGACAAACCAGAAGTGAAGCTGCTTTTTGCCTCATGTCATTTTGAGTCTCCAACTTTGCTCTTCCCTATCTGTCCCTGTGCTGTGCTGCAGACCGATCTGCTGAGCTCAGATCAGTTTCCTCACTGTTTTGTGGGGGCAAAGCCCCAGGTCTGTCAGGAGCAGTGCTCTCCTCTCACAGACAGCATTAAAACAGACATGGAACAGAGCTGGCAGCTTGCTTTCCCCACTCTCCTTTTCATGGCAAGGCACTGAATGGATGGGACTTGTGAGAAAGCCAGTGCTTCACTGTGAATGCAGGTAATGAGTTTCTAGCTTTTATGATTGTACTTAGAGGCTTTTAAGCACAATTCAAAGGTTTGAATGTTAGGAGGGATAGAAGAAATTTCCTTAAAAATCAAATCTAACTTGTTCTCACAACATTTCTGTATGGGAGTGTCAGCCATTTATTTCCTCTCCAAGCAAAACTATTTTTAATTAGTATTAAATTAGGACAGGTCATGAAATACTGTTAAACCAGCACTGAATGACTGCCCACTGATTCAGAACTTCAAGGAAATTCTCAATAATCATAGAATCATAGAATGGGTTGTGTTGGGTTTGAAGGGACTTTAAAGGTCATCTAGTCCCAACCCCAAAGGGTTGAGGGTTTCCCCTGAAGCATCCAATTTAGCTACCTACATTTATCAATTCTTAGAAGCAGGGCACCCTGCCGATGGGCAGGGATGGGCAGGGACCACCAGGAATTCTCACATCCTCTTCAGAAGACATCAGATTGACCTTCAGTGCACAGGCTATGCAGTTTAATTGCATCTCCATTAGCTTACAGTCTGGTTCCTCCGTACCCATTCAAACAACCCCAGCCATGAATTCTCCAGAGCAGAGCATAACTGAATATATCTGATTTCACAGCTCTTGGGCTCGTTGTGATGAACAGGCAGTGCTGCCTGAAGGTGCTCAGCTGCTGCCACAGCCCAGGAGTGCCTGTGCTGTCCCTTTTGTCTCTGCTTTGCTCACAGGGCTCAGCTGGCAAGTTCAGGCCATGCACAGTTTGGTTGAGTTTTTTTTCACTTTATCTCCCTAATTCCGACGTTTCTCAAGGACCATCCTCTAAGTCCCATGAGTGTTGCTCTCAGTTCTCCAAGCTCTAAATAGTATGGTGGTTTCAAAAAAAGACAAGAGAAAACACAGTCAGTCACTCAGCTGAGATTCTCAGATAACCCTGGAGATTCGGGAGTTCTTCACAGTGGGAGTTTCATGGCTGAACGTCCCAGGTGGCTCAGCTGTGCTCTCCAGGCCTGGATGTGACTGAGCAATTTCCCAGTGCTGAAAACACGTGTTTTACTTTCCTAGTAGAGTGATGACTCTGTTCTTTCTGCACAGCATCAGCAATAACAGCCAGGGATTTGCTATGTCCACAGTGCCCTCCGTTTAAACCTGTCCGTATTGTTTGGTGCATTAGTCACTCATCCACATCCTTCTGTCTGTGACATCCCATGCCACACCACACAAACACTATTTGTGAGCATTTCTACTCCTACACTGAGAGGATGGCTGTGTACAATCTCAATTATGGTCAGTGAAATTTTTAAAAAGGCAAATTAATCACTTCTGCAGGCTGAATCACCACATTGAGGTGCTTCTCTGCAGGAGAAAACACAAAGAAACTTAGCCAGTAAAAAATCAACACCCATGGGAAGTAAGAGGAAAAAAACACTGTAAGATCAAGATGGGGCCAGGGCTTCCAGCTCCTCAGTCCTGCTAACTCAGTACACTGGGCCACTCATTCAACATATAGAAGGCGTGATACAGAGGCAAAATAAATTCTAGGAAACTCAAAATATTATTTTAGAAGAAACAGAGACTAAATTTCCAGTGAAGAAAATACGATGGCTATAAAAGCACATTTTTCATGGCTGTTTTCTATACAAAAACCTACAGAAATAGTGAGATTTTTAAAACAAATTTCTTGCACAGCAGAATTGAAGTTTAGATTTTTGGCCAAACCAGAAGCAAAGGACAGTGTACAGCAGGTCAGTGCACAACCAGGGTACCCCTGTGCTAAACTCCTGCAGTGGCATTGCTGCTGTTACCCCTGAGCCAGGAACAGCCAGAACTGACTTTCCAGTCTCCATGGGCCAGCAACAAAAGGCATGGGCCAGACTTGTGCTCTTAGCTTTCCTGGAAGTTATCAAGACAAAATTAAACTAAAAGCCCACAGCACCATTCATCAGCGTCGTTTTTACACAGCTCTTTGCTTTGTCCACCTCCAGAGGGGGATCTGATGCCAGGCACAGCCCACAGTTACATGGCACAGCCAAGTCACCATCTGCTGATTTCAAGGTTGCTGCGTTTGGTTAGTTTTGCAGAAGTATTCTGTATGTGTGCCAAATATGAATATCTAAGGTTTCCTTGACTGACCAGGGGAGCCTTGTAGTTGAAAGCAAAAATGCTTCAAGGAGAGTTACAGAATTGGGAGGACATTCAAACTTTCTGGCCCCATAGGATGAAAATAATAATTTCCTGCTGCTGACAAGGAAATTGAAACCTTTTCTTGCTTACCCGTGAAGCCATTCCCTGGCATCAGCAGTCTGAAAACCACAAGCTTTTCTCTTTTTTTTTTTTTTTTTTTTAGGAAAGGATAAAACACTTCAAAAGTCGAGAGAGCGATACCTGGTAGAGTTTACCTGAGAAGGGAGCATTGCCCAGGTGGAACATGCAACAGAAGAAGGCCCCCACTGGCTTTAAGTTGAAGCCAGTGGCCAAAAGCAGCTGTTCCTGCCTGTGCAGCTCCATGCCCCACTGCAGCAGGATTGGCAGAGATGTGGAGAGCACCCTGTGACCCCAGCCCTGCTCAAGGTTATAAAATGGGAAATCCATGCAGAGTCCTCCTCCCATGCCCAGTCTCACACCAGGCTGATTTCCATCTAGAAGACATCAGTAAAACATTTGTCCTCTCTGACCTTACCTAAAGGAAGAGGTTGTTGGGTTTCCTTTTCTGAAATTGATAGAAATCAGCGGAACCAAAAGGAGCTTTTGCTTTTCCTTGAGGTGCTCCACATGCAAGCCATCACCCATCACCGGCCCCAGGTGTTTCCTGGCATGGGGTGTTGGATGGGAGGACCTCAGGAAGGCACAAAGAAACGGGAATTTGTGTGGGGTTACAGAACCATGGCAGCTGGTGCTGATGCCTTTCAGTGCCTCTTGTCAGGAGCCTCAAAAACCAAGCACACATGATCCTTGTTTCCACCCCAATCCAGCTGTTTGGATTTCATCACACAGCCTGAGTGATGTTTTATACCAAGGCGTGCCAGACTCTCAAAAAATCCACACACAGGGAATGTGCCCCACAAAATTCTTTTCAGCTCCATGAGATGATACAATGTAAGAAGATTAATGTGAGCTTTCTGTCTGAGATGTCTGTGAAGAAATCTGAGCTACTGATGCCTGTGGGTGACTCTGAGTGAAATATTCACTTCTCACTAATGGAAATATTTTGATTAACAACTTTATTTGCCTAGTGGCAAATACCACTTTATTTCCTTTTAAATCACAGACAAGTGTCATAAAATATTTTCATTTGCACATTAACAAGATATTTATAAAGTACTTGGTATTTGAGTCCCCTCAGCAGGCAATTACAGATATGTTCTATTTTTTGAACAGTTTTGGTTAGGTTTTTTAATTAGTTTCAAGGTGACTTCTAACACTCAAACACATCCCAACGGATTCACCATAAAACTGCTTGTAATAATTAGTTCCTCGTGCTTACTGCAGCACTTCTCAGCACAGGCATTACACAGCAGTCACTGAAAGGCCTGGTTTTCAAACCACTGAAAACTAGGAAACAAGGGTGAGGCACAGGCCAGCAGTGTTTATATGCAGAGTGATTACTTTCAAGTGTGGGGAGCCCGAAGTCCAGAGCAGGAGCCTGTTGTAAATCACTTTAATTCAAATGCTGCCATTGCCATGGATTCAGGGAAGGGAGTTCTCTCAGCCCCTCGTTATTCACTGCCCCAGTGCCTGTGGGCACAGGGCATTCCATCCCGGCTGGGGGATCCCTCCTGGCAGCACTCGGGCAGTGGTTCTGGGAGCACTGGGAGCTGTTGTCCTCTGCTCACACCAGGGCACATTCCTCCTCCTTGCCTCCTGCCCAGGATACTCCCCTTAAAAGCTGAGACTTGGAGTAAGCTGCAGAAGGCTGTTGTAGATGAAAAGCACTTTTGCTGGTCCTGCTGATGATGCCTTAGGATTTTAGCTTTTATATTTTTCATGTATTTGTAATTCTTTAGTATATAACTCTAAACTCCATATACAGTGTTAGCTGCTGCTTTCCCATTTTGGTCAGACACAACAATTCCTCTCCAGGCCTGGGAATCAAGGACACCTCACTGCCTCAGGCCCCGAGAAAGGTAAACAAAAGTGAGTTAGGGGAGCAAACCTGGGGTAAATGGCTTCATTACCTGAAGCTGTAATTGGAAGATTAAGCCCCAGTATGCAAATGGACCAAACTTATCAAAGTATGAAAACCTGTGACCTGTCATCCATTTTTGGGTGTAGCCCTTGGTCTTTTGTCTGCCCTAAATGTACCTGAAGGCCCTTCAATAACTATAACTGCTTTTTATTCCCTTGATTTTGTCTGGCCTCTGTTTTTAGGTAGCCCCAAAAGGCATCACTGCCCCAGCTGTCAGGGACACCCTGAGCACCCTGCCACGCAGGGCAGCTCCTCTGCAGCCAGAATGGTTCAGGTGACACTGCCAGCCCTGCCCTTAGTGCAGCCACCCCAGGAGTTCCCAGGCAGGATCTCTGTCCCCAGTACAAGCAGTGCTGATGCCTTACCTGTGCCTCTGTCCCCTCAAGGTGCACAGCATCCACAGGGGGCCGGGCTGGAGCCGGGAGCAGCGTGTCCTAGTGATGGTGATGGTGATGGTGGTGTGCTTCCTCCTCTGCTGGCTGCCTTACGCAGCTGTGGCACTCATAGCCACCTTTGGGCAGCCTGGGCCAAGAGCAGCACTGTCTACAACCCCATCATCTATGTATTTCTGAACAAACAGGTCAGTGAAAAGCTCTCCTTCATTCATTTGGAGTCAATGTATGCAAGGAGGGAAAAAATACCGAGGGGAGATAAAGAGAGCATCAGTGAAATCTCTCAAATCCATGAGAGGGAAGCTCTGGAAAAGGGCTCCAAGGAGCAAATCTATTTGACAAATCTGCACTTTTGGAAGCTGGACAACCAATCTCCCACATGGGCATGTAGCAAATGATAGGTCCTTCCCTTCCATTGCACAATTTGACAAAAAGAGAAGAAATCTGTGTTCTGGCAAGAGTGAAAGCACCAGAAATTGTCTGAGGTGACTCAGACACAGGAAGTCTTGTGAGGATGTGAGCTCTTGCTGTCCCGCACCGAGCCCCAGCACAGCACACTGTCCACAGTAACTCCTCCTCTTCACAACACCAGCTGTCCCCTCCCTGATTTATTCTTTTAACCCCCTTCAAATCCTTCAGGCACTCTTTGGTTCTGCTCTCCCCTCCTAAGAGCTGAAGGGAGCCATGGGCAGTGAGGATCTGCCTGAAAGCACTGCCAGAGGAGCTGGAGCAGGGGACAGCACACAATAGGCAGGAGCTGGGGTAGCCCCTTGCACTGGGACAGAGAATAAAAGTGAAGATGAGCAGAGATCTACAGAGAAAAACAGAGAGCATCAGAGCTTTTCCAATCCCTCAGCCAGGTCCAGCTCCACCAGCCCATGTGCTCAGGCACATTTCATGGATCTTTGCACTGCTGGGATTATAGCAGGTAGATCATTTGTTTCTCTGAGTCCAGCAAATCTTCCACTTTAAGTGATTTTTGGAAGCTGTTAGGAAGCACAGACAGTAAATTGCTCGGTCTCTCTGGAAAACAAATGATGATGGTAAAAGACTGATTTAAGTCTGGCTTACATTAGCTGTGGGTGTTTTTACTGGGACATGAGGAATTCCCAGGGAGTGAAAGTTTCCATGACATCATCCATCATCTCCTCAGCATTCATCAGCTCCACTCACTGCCATAAACAGCTCAGGGAGCTGCAGTCCCTTTCTGCAGAATTCTCTGACATCTTCCCTGGGATAGGAGCACTTCTTTCCCTTCTCCTTTATTATTAACTTTTGAATAAACTCCCTCACGAAACCACCTGGAACACTGGAAAGCTGCTGCCATCCCCTAGCAGGGGAAAAGCCCCAAGCACACCAACGCACAAAGGGCAACTCTGACTCACTTCAAACACCCAGCCCTGGTTAAATCCAGAGAGGTAATTCAGAAATCACAGGCATGTGATTTAACGTGTGCATGGGCTGGAAAGAGCGCTCCAAAACAACACAGACTGTGCAGAGGAGTTTTCTACAGACAATTCTAAATTAATTTTTTACTAAATAGCTTGCTGAGAGGCAGCAGCTAGACACAAACTAAACCGAATTTATCTATGCCAGACTCCTGAAGTTCACCATAAACTTTTACTACGAGTGCTCCATACACGCTTCATTTTGTTTGTGGAGGGTTTTTTGCGGTGTCTTTGGTTTAGGATTTTTCTCAAGTTCCCCTTGGTTTCCATTGCTCAGTTAGTATTTTAGCAGCAATCAGCGCTCAGGGTTTCAAAATCAGTGCAGAATAAGAAGTCAGTAGTCTGGGTTTCTCTGCACTCAGGAGAGAACCTCAGACCAGAAGATGCTGCAGCCGTGGCTGCAGCCACCCAGAAGGGCCTGGCAGGGGAAAGCAGGAGGTGTTGGTCATCCAGAAAACCACATTCAACACCAACAGCATTCCTGAGGCTGTGGAAATCTACAGGAGATGCCTTGACAACTCACAGAGCTGACATTGCCCTCTAATTCTGTGCTATTTCTAAAACAATTCTATGTCCAGGCTCCCCCTCTACTTTGGTAAATGCTCAGAAAGCTCTAATCAGGCTGGATAAAATCTGAGAGCAGGCCAGACAAAATAACTTTCATATGGAGGAAATGCATCCAGGCAAGGACTAGGTGAGGGTTAAACAGATTGAAGAGACTCTCGAGCTGGAACAGAAATTTACTTCGAACTAAACAGCTGCAGAAAGGTACCTGGAAAGAGCCATGTGAGCTTGACCAGGGGGGAGGGGGAAAGGCGAAAACTAGAAAATAGGCAGTACTGCCCACGAGTTTTGAAGCTGTTTAATATTTCAATACTCAGTGGTGAGAGGCTGATGGAAAATTTATGATTATTGCAAAGTAAGTGTTTAATTCTGAGAAAATGCAGTTTCTCACTGAAAAAAGGAACCTCAGCTGATGCAAAAATTGTGTAAAACTTTTAAAAGGCCATTTTTCCCAGCAAGCAAGGCTGCTGATGAAAAACCAGCATGATTTTTCACTTGGCTGTTGATAACAAGAGTTGTCAGAGCTTGTTGTTAGCAGCTGTGTTGTACAAAGAATTACCAGTAAAGTTGTTTTACACTGTTTAGTGTAGAGAGATCAGTTATCAGTGTTTGACCCTGCAGCTTTAGGGAGGCTGTGCACACAATCCACACCACCTAAAAAAATCTATGTTTTCAGCTACAGGCAGTTTCCTTACCTTCATGCTTAGCACATTCTCTCTGCTCTCACATACACAGAATGTTTTGCCATGCAGCTGAAAAAATCCCTCCGGTTATGGATATCGAACTGGCCCCTTCTGAGAGCTTAAACCAAGTTTTCATCTTTTCCCTGACCAAACACAAACCAAACCAGCCAGCATCAGTTTCATTGGTAATTCAATTAGTTCAATCCATACCACACTTTTAGCAATGGGACATATCCATGACCTGACTGCAGGCCAGCACGAGTGATTGCCAGCTCCCCAACATCTCTGTGCCACAGCAGTGCTTTCATCAGCTCAGTCAGGTGACAGGATCCCACAGACCTGAAAGCAGGCTGGAGAGCACTTAGTCCCTTCTGTTCTCTGCATTGCCACACAGTCAGTCATATCTGTAATCAATAAAAACACAGGACAACTGTTACAGGCCTGTAACCCGTCCCAGAATTTTGCTTATGGCTCTCTCTCCTCTGTACTATTCGTGCTGAGGTCAAGGTCTCTTGACACAATGACATATTTTTTTCTACAAAACATTTCAACCTTCAATACAAAGTATTATCACACCCATGTTGTTCCAGAGCTATCCCAGGAACTTAATTAATACAAAGATCATGAGATAAAGCCTGTCTTATAAAACCCGAGATGAATTAAATTCCTGCTAACTTGCTGTTCTCTTTGTGTGACAGTTTTACAGGTGCTTTGTGGTGCTCCTGAGATGCAACAAATCTACCGTGAGCTCCTTGCCCAGGTTAAAAAAGCAACAACAAAACCCAGGTTCTAAACACCTTCTGCCAAAGCCCACCCAGGCCCACCCACCCCAAATCAGAGATCAAGAGCATGGTGCTGTGGTGCTCCAAGAAACAACCTGCATGTGAAGAGAGGAGGCAAACAGGCCCTCCAGGAGGAATGATCAGCTTGCAGATGGTCCCTCTCTCCCTGGTTTGGATTATGCTCCTCCAAAATGTCTCACGTTGCTTGTCAATAGCAACCTGAATAGATTATGGTGAACTATGCAGTTACAAAGTCAAGCTCTACTAAAATTTAAAGTGCGTGTATTGGTTATGTTTCAAACAAATTGCAGCTGAAGCTTAGGAAAGTAAGTATTTTAGGGATTTTCTTTTTAATTATCAGCTTACAAAGTTGCTGCACCAAAAAATAACTTCCTCCCAACACTCAGTGAGGAAGCAACTCTGAATGCACAGCACTCAGCTGGGTAAACTCCTTGTCCCTGGAAATCTGCCAGCTGGTGAGCATTAGGAGAAAACAGGAGTGATTCCAGCCCTTTCCAGAAGTGTGGGTACAAGGGCAGCTGTGGACCCAAAAGGGCCAGGCCAGCCAGGGAAGGCTGTGAGCAGTGAAGGACATCAGTGAAACCCTCACAGCACTGTCAGGAGAGGGAACAGAGTGGTTTTACCCAGAACTGTCACCGTGACCCCATCAGGAAAGCTAGGTGGGGACCTTCCACAGGATCTTCCTCCTGGACCATCTTTGGGAAGGAAGGGACAGGTGGTGTCTCCTCCAAACAGAAAAGCCTTGGAAAGCCTAAGAAGTACAGCTGGATGAAGAGTTATAAACAAACAAACAAACAAACAAATAGGGAACAACCTTCTCCCTCATTAACTCTGAGCACAATCTCAATATTTAGACAATATTTTCATCCCAAATTGGAAGGAAAACAGGAAATAGCACCATTCTGTGGAGAATTACTTTTCAAATCCCAGACTGCATGGAAATACCTTCTTTCAGAGGAGTTTCACACAGAAGCAAATCCACAGCCTTCCCAACAGAACTGTCAAAAACTTGTACCACAGTGCTTTAATTACCATATATCAGCCAACACAGGGGTCTGTGTGAGTGAACACTCTGTGCATATCACTACCAGGGTACCTGTTCCAAAAGGATATTTCTGATTTTTCAGATGATCAAAGCTGTCTTTTTCTCCCAGGGATGTGGGTTTATTTTTTCTTTGCAATATTAACAAAAGCTTCCTTGTAGTCTCAACATTATTTCACAACCTATTTCTTTTTTTATCCCTAAATCATGATTGTACTAATAACCTAAATAACACAAATGTTTTAAAATACAGAAGCAGAAGCCATGAATTGAAGCTTTTTCTGAGGTTATATTAGTGGATGAAATCAAAGCAATAGATGCACTTACTGCTAAAGCAATACTAATCAATTATTTATTCCCAAGCACATATTTTTAAAGAGTAGTTTGTTATTTTCAGATTAGAAAGCACGTCAGGAAATTTTCAGTTTGTCTTTTCCCTTGGTATTGTCTCTAGGTGGACTGTTACATTCCAGTATGAATTTCTACATTAATAATAATAGTAATAATAATAATAATAATGCAGCTCTGTGACTGGTGGTTTTTGTATATGCAAGGATGTGTTCTGTCTTAGAGCATACAAATCTGGCGTTGGTAGGTGTCTCTGAGGGGTTAAATACTTCATGGTTTGTGATAAAAATGTATGTTTTCAACACAAATGGTTGGTTTCTGTTCCATTAACCCTGTAACCTGCTGCAAACACCACCTGAGAGCAGCTTGTAACTGCCCTGCTTGGAAACACGCAGGATGTTGTAGCTGCAAATAAAAATATTCTCCTGTGGTACCTCACCAGCCTTAATCTCCTGAACAACTCCCTACCACAGCCCTCACACAATTCTCAAATTTGGCACCAAAGAGAGAGCAACTGCACTTGACTTGTGCTGTCCAACATTTCCTTTGGGATACTCTGGCCAATTTGCTGGATAATACAATCTGGGTGATACCAATTTTATGAAAAACATGCAGAAAAGGCCATGCACACCCACACCAGCACAAGCAAAACAACACAAAAATCCCCAGAGTTCAATTTACACTTCCAAAGTGAGAGCAAAATTCTCTTCCTTGAAAAGCTCTCATTTTTTTTCAATGAGTGTATAGCTCAGGTTTATGAGCAGCTTGTAATTTCACTTCAGCAGGTAGATTTGCTGTCTGCAATGGCTGCCATTAAAAGAGATAATTATTTCATAGCCATTTACCTGGATTTTTTAAAATCAAAGCACTGTAGCTGTGTAACCACCAGCATCATGGGGTGTTCAGCAAGCAGTCATGCCTTCCCTTACCTCTTTTTCAGCACCTTCAACGCATTAGCTAAATGACCAAAAATTAGCTAAATGACCAAAATTCACCCCTAGCACTACTTTGCATCCTTTTTTTTGTGATAAGAAAAAGCTATTTGGCTTTGAACATAAGCATTTCACTGCATGCAGACCCAATCTCCAGTGAACCCCTCGGATATTCCAGGAGAAATTTTGCAGAGTTTTCAGATGCAAATCCAAGAACTGGGTTTAGAGTCAAGCAAAACTGGTACCAGAAAGGAAATGAACATTAAACAGTTCCAAGCAGTCCCATTTCCTTTAGAGCTCTCCCTTCTTAGCATCGGGCAGGAGTAACAAAGGATGATTACAGCACAACCACCATGCCACAGGGAGGAGGGAGCCTTGCAATGTCCCTTGGGACACACCAGATGTCACCTCCCAGAGGCACTGACTCCCTGTGCTGATTAGAGAAAAAGCTTTCAAGAACTTTCAAGAGCTTTCAAGAGCTTTCAAGAGCTTTCCTTTTATACCTGGATTGTGTTGGCGCCGTCCCAGGAAGAAATGGTGCCCGAGGAAAAGTCTCTCCAGGCAATGGGAGTTTTCTCCCCACTGTAAAAGAGCTTCAGGCCCACAGTCTGCAACTCAATTTTAAGCAAATCAGTTCTCAGTCACCCTCTGCCTCACCTTGAACTGAACATAAATACCAGCTTAGCTTTAAAAGGCCCAGGTCCCAGATTAGAAGCAGAACAAGCACAAGTCCTACAGGAGAAGGAGGAACATCCACAGGAGCTGCAGGGAGCAAAATCCCAAGGAAATNATGCAGTGGCTCCTTGATGGCCCATTAAACAGAGATAACTCCTGGAGGGAGTTATCTGTGAGTCATGTGGCAAGGCATTGTTAGGCTCGTTAACAGAAGATAAGGAAAACACTGCCCCACCCTGGCTCTAACGGCTCATGCTGATAGAATACATACTTTGGGCACAATTTTACACTGTAACCTAGGACAAGGAGAAGGAGGAACATCCACAGGAGCTGCAGGGAGCAAAATCCCAAGGAAATTTGGGGTTACTGGCCAGATGCAAGAGTGGACAGCCAGCACTCATTCTGGAGTTACCCTGCAGAGTTTCTGTCAGGTTTGTGGCCAGGACAACACCCAGAAAGGTAGGAAGCTGACACATACATTATTTTTACGTAGCACAGTACCAGGCGAGAGCTAAACTCAGTGTGATTAACATTCACTGCAGTTGCTATAGTGACTGATTTTGTCTTCTACATGGGCTACATGGCTTTTTTCTCCCCTAAGCCTTAGAGAGTATTGCCCAAAAAAGTGGTGCTCTTGGGTCACACCACTGACATAACACTGAAATAACATCCAGCCCCCAGAAAATGTTTTTATGTTTATGGGGTTTTCCCATCAAACTATAAGCAAGGTCAATGACGCATGAACAAATTACTGCAGAATGACACCAGTACTTTAGGCAGCCCATAAAGGATTGTGCAACACTTTCATGATGTTTTGGCAACCCAAGTAGAGAGAATATACCAAGCAGCCCCTTTCCTTTTCCTGATTCCTTGATTTTCGTGTTTTCACTGAACACCAGCAAGTCCTGCTGGTAGGGCCAGTTGAACCTGCAGTCCATGAACAACTTTTGCAGAGCACCTTTCATTTCCCCCCATAGGTTTTATTGCAGAAGGCCTTTCAGCACCTTTTCTTAGCAGGAGAGAGGAGGCAACATCAAATTCTCCAGCTCTAGATCATCATACACGTGCTTGCATGTAATTTTGCTTTAGAATATGTTACTAGTTTTACTTTGCCAGAAGGCTGGAAGGCAACACTCAGCTAAGTGTGAACCCCATCTCTTGCAAAAAGTTTGTTATCAGTTGTGATTTAAATATAAAAAGACTGTTTTAGCAGCAGTGTTGGGACTGTCAGTGAAATCTGTCACTGAGATGATAGAGACTGAGAGCTTTTCCAGGTCCTTCCATGAGATTTTCCAACTAGATGTGGAACAGAGAGTGTCTTCCAGGCAGTTCTTCATTACAATGGTGGCATTAATTCTAACGTTACAATGTTTGCTCCTCAGCAGAGAGAAAGGCTGTTTCCAAGGAGGGAAAAAGGTATGATGAGACAATTTAGGCTATCAAATTTATTTACTTAAAATCTGCTTCTGCTTGGGAGAGAAGAACCACCCTGTAGAGCCCCGGGGCCCTGGACCAGCCTGCACAGGGACACAGGGGGAAATCCATTGGAGTTAACTTAGGGGTGTGGATTTAAAGTTAATTGGTTGATCTGTATTAAATTGCTTTGATTCTGAGTTAGTGGTGCCTACTCTACTCTCAGATATAATTAGTCTGAAGTACCTGATAGTAAAGCAATGCTATTTGAAATCCAAGTCTACAGGAGGGTTTAACCAATATAAACGATCTGGTGTTTTTTAAATGTTAATTCAGGTCAGCTTTCCACATCCTCACACAGCCAGAAGTCCTCCAAAGGGCAAACACTGGGTTGTCAGCAGTCCCCGCTAATGCCACAATCTGGCCCTGACCATCCACTCTCTAATCTGCAAGATGCACCACAGCTCCAGACATGTCCAAAGGCACAAAAAGCTCCAGCCATCCCTTTCTTGTGCTCCCAGTGAGCTGAACACCACTGCAGTGATTTGGTTTGGTCACTCAGCAGAGGCAGGGCTGCAGCAGCAGTCTGGAGGCAGGATTGGAAGGATCTGGAAGCAGAAGGAAGGATCTCTGTGAGCAGAGAGCTCCTTCCCACAGCTCTGCCCTGGCCTGGGCACAGCACATCCCACCCTGACACCATCCCAGGTGGGAAGGAGCCTCCTGCCACAGGGCTGCCCTGGACTCTGGAGATACCCCAGCCCACAAGAGTTTTTATGAGGCACTGGTATCCTTAGGATTTTAACTTTTATATTTTTTCAAATCCTGTACTGCATTAGTGTGTAACTCCAAACTCCAGAGTGTTAGCTACTGTTTTCACATTTTGATGAGGCAAAACAATTCCTCTGGGCCTGAGATCCAAGGACACCTCACTGCCTCAGGCCCTGAAAAGTATAAACAAAAGTGAATTGGGGAGGAGCAAACTGGGGGTAAATGACTTCATTACCTGAAGCTGTAATTGGAGCAATAACCCCTGATATGTAAACGAACCAAACTTATAATTGTCTGAAAAACTCGTGACCATCGTCCACCTTAGGTGCAGCCTCTGGGAGGCTCTGACTGCCAAAGGTGTATCCATTGAAGGCCTTTAATAAATACCCACTTTATCCTCTTAATTTTGTCTAGCCCCTGTTCTAGGGAGCCACTCTAGGGCATCAGCATCACCACTAACATGCTGATGGCCACAAGACAGCGTGATCTGGCTGCATACTGCAGCACTCTAAGCCACAGTTACAATCAAAGATAGAAACAAAGCCAAAAACCTTAACAAGCTCACAGAAGGCCTTTTGCTACCTCCCAATGGCAGCACATTTGCCATGCCACATTTGGTGCTGCTAACAGAACACATTTCTCATTGCCTGCAGTCCCACAGCAGCCAGCCTCACACACCACAGACATGTTTTCATCAAATAACTCAAAGTCTGCTGCTCACACCTAATGAACCCTTGCACAGAACCTCCAATGGATGAGACTTAAAAGCCTGGAGTGCATTTTGAAGGCAAAGATGATGAAAAAAGCTCCACTGATGAGGGTTCATGCAAGTGTCACCCTTATGATCTAAATGTAATAAAAATGCACTAAGTGCCAGCCACAGATACTTTCAGCAGAAGTTGCTGTGATCCAAGAAGAAAAATATCCTTTCAAAGGAGACGTGGGAGGAATGAATAGAGGATCCTATTCCACTTGCTCTAAATTAGCCACTGACACAGTTACACAGCCCAAACTGATGAACAATGGAGAAGGAATTTCAGCATCTATTTAAAAGAAGATGGAAAATAAAAGAAGACGATTAAAGTCAAAGTGCACACAGCCCTGTTCCATCACAAGAACTGGAAACAGATTTATACAAGCATTATATAACCAATTACCTGCCTTTGCTTTGTTGAACTGCCTGGGTTTAACAGTTCATTTCCATCAAATTGGAATTTGAGGAAACACAAGGAAAAGATCCTATCTTGTCCATCTATATAACCCAAATGCAGTCAATAATTTGAGGTATTATTGCACAGTGCCTTCTATAACAACCTCAGAGAGGACTGTTTGTTTCTTTGTCTTTATCTCTGCCCATTGATGCCTAATCCTCACTACAGAGGGGTTTGCTTTCAGAAAGAAACCTCTACATGTGCACTACTGAGCAGAAGAGGGATTTAACTCTCCCCTTAAGCTCCAAAACAATCAATCCAGTCAGGCTGCAAGTTTTTCAGCAGAACAGAAACCAAGTAGGAAACTACTGCAGACTGAGTCAGTCAGGTGTGAAAACTGCCTTCTCCAAAATAAATTGTCCTTGGTGAGGATGTATGTGGTCTTTTCTTAACTTTCTAGGAGCATGGCAGCTGGAGATCTTTCAGCAGCCTAGTTTTCAAAAGGTACAGAGGTACAGATTTTGGGATACTGGAATCTCTTTGACCCCAGCCCCACACACATCCACACAGATACAAGCCTTTATTTGAAATCTTTTGAGCAGCTCCCTCAGCATCAGTGTGGTCAGCCCAAGCTGAGAAGCTACATCAAGTCTGCAGGATTCACCTTCTTTAGTGAGCTGTGCATTTGAGTATAATCAATGAAAGACTCAGGTTCCTGGCGAGTCTCCCCGAGTGAAGTTCTCAGGCTTGCTCTACAGAAAGACTCCCTCTGGGCCTTTGAAGAGCCAACCAGTCCATAAACAGCCCATGAGAAACATCTTGCAAGTTTAAAATTAGCATGAAAAACACTGAGATCTCAAGTATCTGGGCAGAAATGACAGAAGTTCTTTGCATGGAAGCCCGAGAGTGACCTCTGTGCTTGCACTCCATGGAGAGCCTTCCCCCGGCAGGGCTCAGCTCCCCTGGCCCGGCTCAGCTCCCTCAGCTCAGCTCCCCCTGCCCGGCTCAGCTCCCCCAGCTCAGCTCCCCCAGCCCAGCTCCTTCAGCCCAGCTCCCCTGGCCCGGCTCAGCTCCCCCAGCCCGGCTCAGCTCCCTCAGCCCAGCTCCCCTGGCTCAGCTCCCCAGCCCGGCTCAGCTCCCCCAGCTCAGCTCCTTCAGCCCAGCTCTCCTGGCCTGGCTCAGCTTCCCCAGCCTGGCTCAGCTCCCCCGGCAGACTCTGCCAGAGCACCACAATCACACCATGTCCAAATCAGGAGGTGCCAAGGACCAAGGACTCGGATCCAGGGAACAGTGGACACTGTCCAGTCACAGCAGGGTTTTCAGGGTTTTCCACTGCTAAACCCCAACATCAGTGATCGTTTTCATCTTGAAAGATGAAACCGTATCTTGCAACTGAGATACAAGCAAGGGAGAGGAAAACAAAAGAAAAAAACAAGATGACTGACTTGTAAATACGGTAAATAACAAAAATGTTCCCTTCACTCCAAAATAATGATGACAGGATAAAAATATGTTTATGGAATAAAGGAAGATTGATTAGCAACAGAAAGAACTTCATTCAATCTTAATTCTACATGTTGGGGTTTTTAATACAATGTGCTTAACCCCCTCCCCCCACTTTGCATTAAAAACCACACAATGACACAGTGGTAAATCAATGAGAATAAGATTAATCAGACAGGCTTTCCAGTGCTAAAACATTCATCTGGGTCTGAAACTGCTGATGGAACCAGGAGCCCCAGCTCCTGCTTTGGTCTGATTTGAGCTGTCAGGAACCAGCTCAGTGACATCAACAATTCCCTGCTCCTGGAGAGGGGCACTTGTTTCACATAGCTGCCCCATGCTCATCACTGCACATTTCCAAGGACCACTCAGCAGGAAACGCCTCCCCCTCCTGAATTTTCCATCTGACACCAAACCAGAGGAGAGCTTCACCCCCACGCTGCATCGGAAAGTTGCTCAATTAACCTGGGAGGTCATAGGCATGTCTAACAAACAGGCATCTGCCTTTCCAAGAAAAGAGAGGGCATGTTTATTTTAGTTGCACTTCTCTGAATTTGCTTTCAGATAAGAATAAAATAATTAAGACAAGGAGGGCAGAAGAAACCATCTAGGGCTGCTGGAAGTGAGCTGGAAATGACCAGGCAAGTGAGGGGGTTACAGAAATGAATGTGCTTGGCCAGGCTGTGCTTCTCTTGAGTGGGTGCCACCCAAGGCAGGAACCGAAAACTCCCAGCTCGGAGTTCTGAGCTGCCCCATCTGTCAAGGCAGAGATTTATTTACAGAATAACTGTCCAATCCAGGCAGGTGACACTGCAGCTTCCTAAACAGCTGGTTTTTAATGAGCAGGTCTCATTAATGACTCCCCAGGTCAGGGGTCAGTTCTGCCTTTGGGTGATGTGTAGCCATGCAATGGGATGCCCTTGATGCAGTTCAGGTGACCCCAAAGGGATTTTAGCTCTTGCCTTTTCACTGATGTCCCAAATGCACAGCAGCTTCTCATGCTGATGCCCTCCAGATATCGACTTACTGATCATGAGAGTTCTCTGTCTTGGCAGACCATCCCAAAGCAAATGCCCTTTCCCACATTTCAGGCAGATGATTTCCCTGCAGGCTTCCTCAGGATGACTGGCTCTGACTCCCCTCTATTCCAACAGGGATTCTCACCAGTCAGTCCAAACTTTGGGCTACAGACACTGCAGATTTCGTTGTGTTGGAAACAAACAAACAAACAAAGCTAAAAGCTTTTTAGATATTTTCCACCACCTATATCTTTTAAGAATCCTTTAAACAGCATTTCTATTTTGAATAACAGCCAAGTATGTGCATTTTTTCCAAAACCAGGGAAGAGTGATCTTAAGCTACCCAATCAAACAAACACTTCTTTTGCAAGTTGCTGTTGGTCTGCAAATGGGAGCACTAAGATGCCTTCAGCAATCCACATCCTGTCTGAGCAGTGTTGCAGGGAGAAAGGCAAGGCTAATTTAAAAGCTGGTGCCCCAAGTCAGGGAGGGAAGCTGAGGGGGAGAAGCCCTGGGGAGCTCCCCTGCACTGGGGAGCTTTTCCCACTTGCACACTGTAAAACTCCTTGGAGTAAACCAGTCATCACACTCCCCCTGTTGCCTTTGCAAACATTCAGCCTGTTTCAATGCCCCTCTCAGGAAGCTGAGCCCCAGAGACACACCTCGGATATGTTACTTCTTCCCTTCAGCAAATTTCAGCCTAAGACTGGTGCATCGCTCATTGCTGCTCATCCCAGCAAAGAGCAACACTGGATAAATTAATTTGTAATTGGAAGGGTGACTCAGAGCAGAACAGAGGCATTCAGTCCTGGGAGGATAAATATTAATAACTCTGGCTTCCAGGAAGTATGTCAGAAAATTATAATTAGAAAAAAAACGTGCAAGAGGGGAAAAGCCACATGCACATACTCACATGGTTGAGATAGAGGGGTATAAATTTTTTCCCAATTTATTGAAAACAGGGACATGAGTCTCCTAACCCTGTACAACAGAGTATCTCCCATGGAGGAGGGAAATTTCCTGCTCTGAGAGCCTGCTGCCCCAGCAGCTGCCCTGTCCTCCTGCCCAGAGGCAGCAGGGAAGGGCTGGGGTGGGCAGGACACAGCACATTCCCAGCTGTACTTCCTTCTCCTCTGCAAGTCCCCAAGAGAACAAGGAAGAATCCATCACATGTTATTTTTCCCCACCATCCATGGTCCAGCTCATCTATCAGTGCAATCCCACCCCTTGGCTGACTCCATGAACCTCCAGGAATTCAGGGACAGAAGCACTTCAGAATTTGAAACTAATGAACTGGGGATAGGAAACTTTCCAAACATGGACAATTGCTGTTCTGAGGTGATGATAAATTGCTTCAGATGAGAAAACTACGAGGCTCCTGGTATTTTTCCTCAAACAATTCAAGGGACTCTTCATTTTAAATACTTGATTCTTTAGCTTTGTCATGAGATAGTTGCAATTGTGTGAATTTTTGTAACACATACCAAAAGTTGTTTTACTTTAAGCGTGTACTTTACTGTGGAAACTATCTACTGCAGTTAGAGGGAGGCAGCTGTGATTTTTATACCATTTGAAATATTCAGGCCTTTTGTTTTTCTGAGTTCTTTCCTTCCAGCCAGGTATCTAAAAGAATCAGATTACCAGTCTTGAGAGAGAAACTGAGGAATAGCTGTGGCAGCAGACATTAGAAAGCTGGGTTTAGGCTACAGTAGTGGCTTTAACAACCTCAAAGACTACAAAACTGAACAGCAAAAGTGAGGGCACTGACCAACCCATGACAACTTGAATGGACTGGAAGCACTGATCTTGGGAACTCAATTAAGATGGGCAAAATTCATTAAACAGCAGTTGAATGAAAGAAACTCATTTTCGTTTACACATGGCCTTCAGCTGAGTGTGAAGATCCCCACTGGTTACACCTGCTCACATTCTGAAGCATGTGCAAATGTCTCCACTACCCAAATTCTAACCTGTGCCCCATCCCCAAAACTGTTAGGAATCCTGAAGAGTGGGCTCAATAGAAAAGCCAGCAATGCCCCTCACTGCCATTCTGGTTCAAAACACCCCTGCTTCACTCTGCAGTTTTGTGCTTCTTCCCCTGATGCCTGTTCACACACACACACCCCTCATAAGGCAATTAAAGCCAGCAGAGTCCCAAGAGTGCACAAACAACTCAAATCACGCTTAACAGCACAGCTCTGGCAAAGTGAGGAGGAGCCCAGCACTGCAGCACAAAGCCCCCTCCCTGCAGCCTCCTCACGGAGTTCTGGCTCCTCACAGCAATCACCTAAGGGGAGATGCTCCAGGTTCTGCACCAGGCAAGGACTCGTTCACGTTTGCAAATGCAAAGCTGCTGTAGCATTGCAGGATTTCTTACAGGTGCCTGTGAATTTGCTTCAGTGAAGGAGCTTAAAATATTAATAATGCAGCAAAATCACATTGACTTAGGACACTCCTGACTGCCAAGTGTGAAGGTGCGTGTCAAGTACTTTGCCCATTAGGTATGTTAGGCTGATAAGGTCGGTTTGGGGCTTTTGTTTTGTTTATTAAATAGAATTTCCTGACACTGATTGCACAGCTCTTCCCATTCTCACCCAACATGTCATTTCCTGGTTACTTTCCCTGATGATTAATAAGTTTTTGTTATTGTTTAACTGAACGATTGCCAAGTGCTGCTCTTGGTAGAATAATCACCTTCTGACTTCAAATGAAGAGCTGTTTTTAAGAGCTGTGTTCCTGGAAATACTCAGTTTTGCCAGATCACTATCTTTATGAATCAAAGCAAAAGGTACATTAGCAAATAAACAGAGAGCAAATTTTTAACTTGACCAGGTCAGACAGATGTCACTGACTCTGTTTTCATAAGCACTGCAATTCTCAGGCTTGCACTGAGCAGTCACTGGAGGCTCAGCCCTGCTTGAAAGGAATACATAAAAGTGTTTCTGGCATTTGCTGATCCATAGAAGAGCTTTGAAGTGCAACTTCATCACAGCTGAAAACCTCAAGCAAGACACCCAGGTGTTCCCAAGGGCTTTGGGGAGTTTGGAGGGATTAAGCTAAACTTTGCAGTACAGGGATTTTGTAACAAAACACCTGGCACAAAAACAGCTGTATCCACCTCCATATGGTTTGTACCAGAGATGCAAAAAATCTGCCCTTCGAGTGTCCTTGTGCAGAAAGCAGCATGATTCTCAGCTCCCACACACACTTGCTGTACAATACTGGTATCTCCTCTTTAGTCCTGTAAAATTCCTTTATGGTTGCATCCCTCTGCTCACCTTCAATGAGCATCTTGCTGCATTATGCCCTCAGCTTCAGCTGCTTCAGCAAACCGCAAGGCTAAACTTTTCTGTATTTATTGTTTTTTCTCTGAGCAGTTCCCCTGTAAGAACCCCCCCACACACACACAGTGACAGCTGGGCACAGTGGGGAATTGAAGTGTGCTGACAAATTTCACTTTGCAAAAAACAAAGCATGACTTCAGGTGATGGGATAGCTCAGCTGCTTTTAATCTGTGTATCAGCTTTTCCAAAGACGCTTTACTGCTTACACTGGCAGATTTGTGAATGAAAACATCCATGTAATGCTGAGGCCATGGAAATATCAAGCACAGCTCTATGGAAACCATCTGCTCCCAAGAATGGATGGATAGAAAAGAGGGATGGGATTAGACCACAGGTATACACAGGGTTTTTAGAAAGGTTTCATAAAGGAGAAGCCCACACCCATTGCTGTCCCTTCCCAGCCCCCTAGAGACTTTCTGGGGCAGGGGAAGCTGCAGCGGGGGGACACAGCTCCTCCATGGAGCAGGAATCTCCAGATGCCAGTGTGGCCATGGACATGCCTGGGGTGACAGGGTTGGACAGAAAGGGCGGAGAGCAGGGGGCAACACAAGCTTTGTTTTAGAATTAATAGTTATTCAAGAGAACTGAAAATTAACTGAGCTTAAAACTATTTCCTGCACTGTTCATTTTATGGCAAACAGTGATAAAAATAGCTGATTTCTTGACACACCACTTCCTTGTTCACACATACCACCAGGGCTACTAATTTACTATTTTTTCCATTCTCTCCCACATATGACAATGCTGCATTATAGCACCATCATTATATTTATTAACTAAGAGTGTAAAGTTAAACCAGAGTAAATCAGAATTACTTCTGGGCACAGGTTTGGGTGACTCCAGGCAGGAAGGTGTCAGGAGGCCAGGGCCAGGCATGCAGAGCTGAATGAAACTTTCACCACGAAACCTGGAGCAGCACAGCGTCACCAAAGCCTCCTTCTTTCCTTGTAGGACACAGCCAGGGAGAGATGGTTTTATTGTTTTGTCACCCAGGGAAAGTATTTGAGTTCCATACTCGTGAAAAACACAGAGGTTGGCATTGCTGCAGTATAGGTTTGCCCAGAGCACTCCCCAGCCACCCCCCACTGTCTCAGCAGTGAAAAGTCAATCCAACAATGACTGTGTGGGCTTGGTTTATGAAAACATACCCATTTTATGGCTCTTTTTTTGCATCCCTCTCCAGTGTGGGCAGTCAGATGGTAGAATGCAAAGCAGCCATTGCCAGCTACAGCTGTGTCACCTCCATCTGGTGGTAGAATGACCCAGAGCAGGAGGCACTGTGTCCACCCTGGGGCACAGGGCCACCTCAGACCTCCACATGAGCTCAGCAGAGAAGCTCAGAGGCAACAGCTCAGCTGTGAGGTGAGCTCAAAGACATATCAAGGTCTCTCAGAGAGCTCAGCCTTCAAAGCCAATTGAGCAAGGCTGCAATGGTTTTGAAATGATGGGACATTTACAGCACTCCACACACCTGGCACCTCTGTAGCCCAGCTGGACACAGGGAGCTCAGGCTGCTGCCAGGATACACAACTTACCCACGCAATTACCTCGTGCCAAAGCCAAATCTCCAGCTCATTGTCCCAATCACTCACCAATCCCTCTACAAAAACAAGGTCTAGAACTGGAAGCAGGAAAGAAAAACAAATACTGAGAGAAATATGCAAGAGACTGCATATCTTAACTATGCAAATTAGAACTCTTATTAAAAATACCAAAGGAGTTTATCTAACCTATGGGTCACAATTAGCCTGGTTAGACTTAAATTATCTTCCACACAGTTCAAGAAGTTTAAGTTGCTTCTTGTCAAAACTGCTTTGAGCATCTCAGTTCTAACCAAATAATTTTTCTTTGGCTTCAGTCTCGGTTCACACATCCCGTACAAACAGCCTTTAACTGGCACCTGGGACAAGCCAGCACCTTCCAAATTTCCTATAAAACTGTGCCCCGAGCAAGAAACTGCTCTGCACTTTGTCCCAGGCACTGGAGGTCCAGCCTTAATCACTTGCTCAGCCTTCTTCCCAAATTCCAGAGCAAATGCTCCCTCCCACATATTTACTTAAGAAATGTGTGCCTTTAAAGTATCTTTGGTAAATGAAAAAAGAATCAAGTAGGATAATGTCTGTGAAGATACCCAAGGAAAAAAGAGGCAACTGAGAGGGGAGACAGATTTTCAATTCATGAAAGTGATTTTTAGCTTCCTTGATGATAGGCTACCTCAGTGACTTATCCCAGTTAAAGATCAGCTTCCATCTTTTGGAAGTATTTTACGTGGTAACGCAGCTTTTTGGCATTTCTGAATGGGTGCAGAACACTCAGCTGAGCAGGAGAAAACTGAGGAAGTTCCCTCTCTGTATACTTGTTAAAATTTGTGTTTATAAAACACTTCAGGCACCATAAATAACAGTGATTATATAAACTACACTGAGCATGCAATACAGTTTTCCCATTTTTATGCTGCTGGATATACCTGAAACTGGCTTTTAATGAAACACAGCCTACTTTCACACATATCAGTGATTTTTATTTTCTTTTGGGAAATGAAATGAGTGCTACAAATGCTGGTACCACTTCCACCATCCAGGGCCCTGCATTTCATTTGTCTTTAGCCATCAGAGAAAGACTCAGCTATTCCCCATTTTGACAAGTTATGTTTAGAGACCTGAAATGGCCCAGGGCATTTCCACATCATCAGAGTTGATACTACTAGGGGTTACAACAAGTGATCACACACAGCTGAGCTGTCCTGGAGCAGGATTAGCAAAGGTTTGGCTGATTTAATCCCCTTGTTACAAGGACCTTTTTGTTTGTCACAGGTTAGAACCAGTGCTGGCCCATGGAAGCACCTCACTGTTGTTTTTGTAAAGGATGCCAGGGCCAGGCAGGAAAAACACTGCAAGTAATTTGCAGGAATGGAAATAAAGACATTCCAAGCTGGTTTTGTTCCATAGGCACAGCTTTCCATGCACACTGACATCCAACACCAGCAGCACACTCAGACCTGGATGGAAAGAGCAAGCCAAGCTCACTGGAGTTTGGGAAGTGTCTGTTTCTGCTCCAAGAGATCCAACTTCTGCCAGAAGTCACTCATGTCAAACCAAACCACTTTCAGTCCACTCCTTCTGTTCCTGCCCTTCTCTGGTTTTAAGAGACTTATTTGGAACAAACAGCACTAAGCAAACACTTTTCAAAACCATTTCTCATGCCTGATTTTCCCTGCTCATCTTCCTAAAACGTATCTTGAACTGAGGAGTTTTTTATTTTTTCAAATACTCATTGCTTAAATTTTCTCCGTGAATTAGTCTTCTTTATTGTACACTGAACACAAGTTAATGGTAGAGCACTAAGCTTCACGTCCACCTGGCTGTCAAAAGATGCAATTTAAATTAACTGCTCCCTTTATCACACATGAAGCTACAAGCTAACTGTAACCAAATGAACACACAGATGCAAACACTTAAAAAATTTGGAGACACAAACCTCTGCAGAGGTGACATCCTGGAGGACAAGGAGCAGCAGAAACCACCTACCTACAGAGGGAAGTATTTCACAGGACTTGGGTGAAGGATGAGAAGTTCCAAGGCTGGCTCCTAGAAGGGCTCCTTCCCCTCTCAGTGAAGACACTGTGAGGGTGCTACATATGCAACCCTCTAGAACAATCCCCTGAAAGAAGCCTTGCACACCTCTGCCAAGACAGCACAGAAATTGTGCATGACATGACCTGAGCATTATCAATCCCAAGAGACTAGATCCCCCTTCAGTGTTCCTGGGTGTTGAAGCCATTTTCCACACCTTTCACAAGACAAGGCTGTTAAGCAGCTCACCGAGTTTACGTCAAAAAGAGAAGCAGCTGTTTTTTTAGAGCTGAGAGAGACACAATTTCACCTTCACCTGCACTTCCAAAACCAAGCTAGAAAAAAGCACATCCTCTTCCTTGCTAGTTCTGTCTTCAAAAAGGAGTCCTGATCTGCAGCTCCCAGCTGCAGAGGGAGGTACAAAGCCAGCTGGGTTCCAGCTTGCTCCCAGCATTTCCCAGGAGCTCACGAGCTGCAGGTGATGCCTTGCTGAACACACTGACACCAGGTAACCCTACAAACTACAACTTTCACCTCTCCTATTAATGCACAGGGATAGAAACTATGGTATGTATAGCCATGCACACCAATTATCTGCTCCAAAATGAAGCCCGATGCTTCCATACTGTGCCTTGTATCATCACCTGATGCAAGTGCTGAAGTTTCCCTGCCAGACTGATACAATTCACAAACAAAATCAAACACCCACAGCTCTGGGCAAGAGCGTCAGACTTCACAGAGCAGAAGAGGATGAGCCATCCTGCCTGTACCCACACCTTCAGCTGCGTGCATGCACAGAAACAAAGGCTGGGGCAGCTTGTGTTTCTTTTCAGGGAGTGCCAGCATGTATCTCTTTAACCATCACTGTGAATTTACGGGTGTGTTGTCAGGTCTAGTTCCCACTCGCCCATTCCATTCTTCTTAGGGCACCTAGGACAGATGTGTTGACTCAGGTGCATACAGTTTGAATTTCTGGGACTTTCCCCCCCTTTTCTTTAGTGAAAGCAAACCACAAAAACCAACACGCAGCTTTGTCAAACCAGACAATGGAAAATCTCTAATGACAACGAAGTTCAATGTTCCCCTGCCAGTAACATACTGTCATTCCTTCTACATCCCCTAAATACTTCCTTGTCCAGCCATGAACTGCTGACAGTGGCACTTCCCTCCTCTGGGCTCTGGTCTGACCAGATAACCTCTTCTCACCCATATCCATGACTCTCTAAAAATGCAAAGCCAAAGAGGGGTAAAACCAGGTTCCAGCTGGAAATGTTTCCCATGTAATTACGGAGCATCCTTCCCAGTACTTAGTCCTTCAGTGGCTAACTGGAAAGGGCAGTGTTGCCCCTTTCCCCCTTTCTACATGGACAGAAAGCTGTTCATCCTGCAAGTGGTAAAGACTGCAGGAGGACAAGACTTTTGTTACAATATAGCTATTACTGCCCACTTACTTCCACCGGGCTGTTCTAAATACCAGATTTGTCATCACTTGCACTTTATATTACATTTCTATCTAGGCAGAGAAAAAAAAAAGGAAAAAAAGAGGGTTACCACTGGCTTATTTTAAGTTCTGTCATAATTCCTCTAAAAGTCTGTTTAGACTGTAAATGAATCACATGTTGGATGTAGCTAAAACTGTTAGCATAACATTTGAAATTCCATGCTCCTAAGTAACTGAGGGTTCTGAGAGATCTGGGGAACGCGTTTGACATTTTGTCTCCTTGTAGGAGCCCTGCAGGGGAGCAGGTGGGTTTGGGACCTCAGGTGAGCAGCAGGCAGGCTGTGCTGGCTTCCCAGAAGCCACATCCCATCCATCCATTACACAGCCCAAGCCAGCGAGGGTGGCTGGACTGGGCTTCACAGTGGAGGAGTTGGTGGAAAATAATATTGTGAGAATTAACGGATGAGAAAGAGCCTAGGAAAAAAGACAGAGGCTATTTGAATCTCAACTAAACACATAGTAAGAAGGCAAACAGCTGTGGCAGATGGCTCCTTGATCCAAGGAATAGAGAGCAATGGCTGTCAAAATCCAAGTGTGGAGATGGCAAGAGGATTACTGTGGCTTTCCCAAGCAACCCCTCATGGCTTTTCCTCTGTAAGCTCCCTCCTCCCCTGGCAGTGAAAAGGAATGCTTTCCAAGCTGCCTTCCTTGCATTCCTGTCCTAGTGGAACGTGGCGCTCCTGAGCAGTAGTGCAAGGACCTGGACCTTTTTACCTGTGTGTAATTTGTAAACACTGACAGATCCAATCCATCCCCAGAGAAAGGCAGCCCCCAAGCTGGAGGAGCAGCAGAGCAAGAGCTGAGGGCTCCCTGGAACGAGCAGGGAGCAGCTATGCCTGCAGTGGTGCAAGGCTGGTACAAATCCCCAGGGCCATGGAGACAAGACATTTACCGTTCACCAAAACCAGGCCAATGACTTCACAGGATTTATTCAAAACAGGAGAAAGCTTTCTTTACAGACCTGATGAAATACATGAGTACAGAAGATAGGGAAGGTGTTCTCACCAACACTCTGAGATTGCAGAGCTACCACTTCCACCATGCTGCCCTCCTCAGCTCTGCCTGTGTTTCAGCATGAGAAGCAGAGCACGCTCTCCCTCCTCACCACTCATGAAGCATGGACGTGGCAAACCCGCTCCCCACCTCTGCAGAAAAGCACACAGCAGTCAAGAGATCCCCTCTGTTGGCTTGCAGAGGGCTGGAACTCATCTAGCAGCAGCTCTGTGGTGTGTTTGTGTTAATGGGTACAGCAAGTAATTCATCAACAATTGCAAAGGTAGAGCAGCAGAGAGCTGGAAAAAGGCACTGACTTCCAGGGAGTTGTCCCATTTGTGCCTTGGAGCATCTTCCCAAAACCTTTCTGATAATAAGGGTTCTTCTATACCAAGTCCAGCACTGTATTGGAAAAATAAATGATTACTAATATTTATTTTAAATTATTAAAAAAAAAAGAAAGTAAAAAGATTAAAAAGTCTTGCAAGATTCACTGAATTATGAACTGCTTTCCTCTTCCTTTGCCAAAAATGTCACCTGAGTGGTTTCAGAAGTCTTATAGTTTAGAAGGAAGTTCACAGACTGTTTATAAAATCAAATATTTTGGAATAGAAGTTTAGCTTATCATTACACAGCTTGACAGCATTTCCGTAAATCAGCCCTAATCTGAAGAGTTCCTGACTATGGGAACAAATTTTAAACGATTTTTCATGTTTCCCAATGGCCCAGGTTTTTGGCTGTCGCAACCCCTTTGAAGCAAACTGAACTATGTTCATTGTATGATCCTGACTTGTGCAATCTCTGCTTAGAAAGCCTCTCCTGTGCCTCCCCTACACCGTCACCGGCTGAGATGAAGCCAGAGGTATCCACGAGCTGCAAGAGCCTGGCTCCACGAGGAGTCCATTTATTGCAGTGACTCATGCAGGTCAGTGGCTGTGCCACAATGAGCCTTACAGCTCAGAGTTGGTCAACAAAGTCCTAAGAGCAAGCCTTGCTACATGGAAGAGCTGTCAAAACACACCAGTGCTTAGACCTAACAAATCTGACAACCCCGATTTAAAAAGTGCTTTGAAAGTCAAGGAAAACTAAACACAGTAAAACCAATCCGTTAGCAATGCACTTTTCGGAAGCCAGGCAGGGTAACTCTCCCGTGAGTGTAAATGTCCTCATCCGTGCCCTGGTTCATGTGCTTCACCAAGTTCTTCTCAAACAGGAGGGGGTGGTAAGCTCCCATGGTGCAGGCGTGGTCGTGAAACTTCTGGTAATAGTGGCAAATGTCCGTCTGCCGCTTGGAAGGGAGAAATTCGTACACGTCCACTTGGTCACACAGCGTCATCATGAGCACGATGCCTGCGGAGGGACAGACAGCAGACACCCCCACATCACACCAGAGACAGGGTTAAACATTCCAGAGGGACAGGCAGCCAGCAGGCAGCTCCAAGGGAAGGGTTTCCTTTATCAACATTCAGAGCAGAGGGGCAGAAAACAAGTCTGGCCAGTCTGGCTCTTTTCTGAAGCCCTCCCTTGCAGAGTGTATGATCAATGTGATTTCAGCAGATTGTTTACACTGACAGCCATGCCAAAAGGACAATTTTTAAGAGCACTACCATTATCTGTGACCTTCATGGAAACTTGGGTGTCTGCCAAGCGAGCACTGCAATTTAGCTGATCCCAACAGCCCATCTCAAACCTGCTTGGATAAGCGGAGATGAGACCTTTGCATTTGTCCCAGCTGCCTCTTGTGAGTGCAGGGAACATGAAAGGGCCTGTGCTGGGAGATGTTCAGGGAGACTGAGCAGCCTCTGCTCTTCAGGCTCCCCGGAGCAGAGCAGTGCTGCCCTCCTGCGTCTCCTCTACCAAGGACACCACACCAGTCAGTGCTGGGCACGACCAGATCAGAGGTAAAGCCATAGCTACCAGCTACTTTTCTTCCAAGTGCAAGAGATAGCAAGAATATACCAGAGAAACTGAATCAATGTGTAACACCACAGAAAATTCATGCAGGATCTGAGACATCAGGGACCATGCATAACCTGAGGAACTGTAAGACATTAAAAGAACCTAAAGTATATTTTGAACATGTTTTCATCCACCTTTCAAATGAAAATTTTCAAGCACAGTCAGGTGTTCCAGGGAACACAGAGCTAGAAACTGGAACTCATCAATGCCCTTGAATTTGGTGAGGTGACTTGTTTTACAAAGCAAAAAGAAAGGTGACTAGGCCCAAAGTTAAGCCCTGGAGGAACTGCTGTCTGACATGTGTCTTCAAGCCCGTAACTCCAGTTAACAATTCTGCTGCTGAAGTCATTGACTGTGCTGTCACACAGCTGCTCTACACATATCCAAGCAATGATTTAATAGGTGCTGTGCCTGGCAAAAACATGAAGCAACTCTGTTTACACAGAGACAGAAAGTGCCTCTGCCCCAGCAGTGATGGGACAGAGGTGGGAGCAGACAAAGGGAGGAAGCACAGCAGTTTGACAGTCCATGACAAACAAGACTCTGCATTTATGCTGTGATTTCAAATACATAGCAGCTTCCCTAGAGTTTCACTCCTTTTCATTCAGCAGGTCATGAGAGCTGCTCTCCACTAAGCAGAAAAACTTTTGCAACAGCAGAATGTAAAAAGGAGTTCCTTTGCTAAGGAGGGCATATCATTGACAGTTTCAGGGCAGCTATTCAGTCTGACCTTCCACAGACCCCCAGAAAGTCTTTATATATATACACATACATATATTTTTATATAAATAATATATGGAAAAGAAATAGGCACGCCCTTAGAATTCATTTACAGTAATCAGATTTATTTGCCTGACCAGATCTGAGCCTGCAGGAGACACATCCTTCCTCTAGCACCCTGTGGGATCTGCTCTGGCACTAGAAGCTACAAATCCTAGAGACCCTCCCAGTGTTGCAGTCTGTTCTCCTGTTTCCACCTGGAACTGGGCCATGTTTGAGACTGCTGTTTCAGAGGGGTGCTGCAAACCACTTAATTTAATACAACTGAGCTGCTGCTCTGAAGACAGGAAGCTTACATTTTGGCACAAGACAAACACTGTAAAAACAACTCCGATAAGCACCATAAATTTGTAGTTGTCTTGGAAGAGAGACATCTTGGAGAGTTCCTGCCTGCAAACTGAACCAGAAGTTTAGAGGGCAATTATCTTACCAAGCATTCCTGATGATGGTGGATTAGGCTGAATATGCTCCAGGGAATTCTCCTGCAGAATATCCCAGAGTTGCCACTGCATTTTGGGATTCAGGATATAGAAGGGCTGCTCTGGATGTGTTCTACGATACACCTTATAGCTTTCAAAAAAGTTGTAATCTGGTTTTCTGTACCACTGCAAAACAGAAACAGGAGGTCAGATTCTTTATTTCTGGCCCACTTTACTGTAACCAACAGGAAACAAGGATGAGCAAACCTGCTACTGCTGGAGAAGAAGATCCTGCTACACACCCTCACTCACCTAAACATCCTCATTCACTGTCCCCTTGGGTCACTGTGGTGACCTGACTCAGTAAACACAGCAGGGAAACCCCAAATCTCAATGAAGGACCATTGAATGGGATCAGCATCTTTTGTAATTTCATTCTGCACTCCCCAAGAGCAGACAATGTTGAGAACTCTGCCTTAGATCTTCCAGACCCAGATCCTTCTCCACATTGCAATACCAAGCATCCTATTCTGCAGGTAAGTGTTCCCAGCTCAGCCTCCTGAATCAGGCTGAGCAGATTTGCATCCTTAAATTTTCCCTTTCAGTAAAAACGTAGGAATGGTTTACATTTTCCAAAAGTCATTTGGAGATTTTTTCCCTATGCTATAAATATCCCATCCTGGTTTTACTGACTCTTAAACATGCCTGTCCATAGCCCCTTATGCATCCTGGAGCTGTGGGGCCAGGCACAGAAATAAACATCAGTGAGAAAATAGGAAATGCAGGCCAAAGAAACAAACGCAAAGACCTCTCGGTTAGAGCCAGAGCTTAAAATAAAAGTAGGGAATGGACTATTCACTCCTACCTGCTTTNATATACCAGAGAAACTGAATCAATGTGTAACACCACAGAAAATTCATGCAGGATCTGAGACATCAGGGACCATGCATAACCTGAGGAACTGTAAGACATTAAAAGAACCTAAAGTATATTTTGAACATGTTTTCATCCACCTTTCAAATGAAAATTTTCAAGCACAGTCAGGTGTTCCAGGGAACACAGAGCTAGAAACTGGAACTCATCAATGCCCTTGAATTTGGTGAGGTGACTTGTTTTACAAAGCAAAAAGAAAGGTGACTAGGCCCAAAGTTAAGCCCTGGAGGAACTGCTGTCTGACATGTGTGTCTTCAAGCCCGTAACTCCAGTTAACAATTCTGCTGCTGAAGTCATTGACTGTGCTGTCACACAGCTGCTCTACACATATCCAAGCAATGATTTAATAGGTGCTGTGCCTGGCAAAAACATGAAGCAACTCTGTTTACACAGAGACAGAAAGTGCCTCTGCCCCAGCAGTGATGGGACAGAGGTGGGAGCAGACAAAGGGAGGAAGCACAGCAGTTCGACAGTCCATGACAAACAAGACTCTGCATTTATGCTGTGATTTCAAATACATAGCAGCTTCCCTAGAGTTTCACTCCTTTTCATTCAGCAGGTCATGAGAGCTGCTCTCCACTAAGCAGAAAAACTTTTGCAACAGCAGAATGTAAAAAGGAGTTCCTTTGCTAAGGAGGGCATATCATTGACAGTTTCAGGGCAGCTATTCAGTCTGACCTTCCACAGACCCCCAGAAAGTCTTTATATATATACACATACATATATTTATATATAAATAATATATGGAAAAGAAATAGGCACGCCCTTAGAATTCATTTACAGTAATCAGATTTATTTGCCTGACCAGATCTGAGCCTGCAGGAGACACATCCTTCCTNGGTCAGATTCTTTATTTCTGGCCCACTTTACTGTAACCAACAGGAAACAAGGATGAGCAAACCTGCTACTGCTGGAGAAGAAGATCCTGCTACACACCCTCACTCACTCCTCACTCACCTAAACATTCTCATTCACTGTCCCCTTGGGTCACTGTGGTGACCTGACTCAGTAAACACAGCAGGGAAACCCCAAATCTCAATGAAGGACCATTGAATGGGATCAGCATCTTTTGTAATTTCATTCTGCACTCCCCAAGAGCAGACAATGTTGAGAACTCTGCCTTAGATCTTCCAGACCCAGATCCTTCTCCACATTGCAATACCAAGCATCCTATTCTGCAGGTAAGTGTTCCCAGCTCAGCCTCCTGAATCAGGCTGAGCAGATTTGCATCCTTAAATTTTCCCTTTCAGTAAAAACGTAGGAATGGTTTACATTTTCCAAAAGTCATTTGGAGATTTTTTCCCTATGCTATAAATATCCCATCCTGGTTTTACTGACTCTTAAACATGCCTGTCCATAGCCCCTTATGCATCCTGGAGCTGTGGGGCCAGGCACAGAAATAAACATCAGTGAGAAAATAGGAAATGCAGGCCAAAGAAACAAACGCAAAGACCTCTCGGTTAGAGCCAGAGCTTAAAATAAAAGTAGGGAATGGACTATTCACTCCTACCTGCTTTCACTATGAGCCTCCAGAGCTCATCACATATCAAACAACGCTCTTTTGTACTCAAAATCAAAAGTGAATTGCTAGAGGGATTGCACACCCACACGTGAAACCTGACACAGATCTTCAGAGGGTTTCCCAATCCATTCATAACACATCAAATATATCCCATGGCTGTCTGGTGCTTGAAATATCCAAGCATCAACCCTCAGCAAATCTTAGATGAACTGTCAGAGAGTGAAAAATCATCCTGTAATGAGACAACTGCTGCAGCCAGCAGTGACCTCCTCCCTGTGCCATCAGCCCATGGGAAAATAAAGGTGGTGACCCATTATCCTTGGCCCAAGGCCCTTCACAGGGATCAGAAGCAGGCAAGTGTTTTCTACATGCAGATATAGCCATAGTAACAAAAAGGCAAACAAGAATGGCCTCAGAATGGGTGATTGCCCACATTAGGAGGAAGTGGTTTAACAGAAGCACTTCAAAGCACTTCATGTGAATCTGATTTTATTTATAAAAAACTCAGCCTTACCTCATGAATTTCTGCATGATAAGGTGCTGGATCCCAGACAATTAAGATTCCAGTGTTATATAGTGGCTCCCTCAGGAACTGCTGCTCTTCAACAGTTACAAGCTTGGAAAACAACAACAGATAAAATGATATGCAGTATGCTATCAGAATTAGCAGGCAGCCAAGCAATAAAACATCCCTGAAAACAACCAGAGCCACCCCACTGCTGGTTATTGAGCATGGCCCACTGTGTGCAGCAAGGATACAGCCCCAGCAATGCCCTTCCAACATCCAAACCAGTCCTACCTAGCAGAAAAAGACTTTGTGGAGAGTCACAAGAAAAGCTGCCATAATGCTTTACAAGGCTTTCTATCCATCTCCAGTGACACACTAAGGAGAGGAGCTGCAGGGTGACCCAGCCTGTGGAGGATCCCATCACTACGATACCAGAAGCAGCAGGTAACACCAGCTGCTGCCAGTGGTCACCTGGACAGTCCAGGCAGAGCCTAATGCAAATACACTGTTGGTTTTATCAAGGACCTTCATTTAACCCCCAAAAAAGGACTGCAGATGGGTGGTTTCTCCTCAGCAACAGGAACCCTGGTAGCCAGTGCTCAGCCTGCTGTGAGACCATCAGTGCAAGAGATGAGAGACTACAGCATCTCCAGCCAATCCTGCCTCATGCCAAGCCCCCCATCACCTCTGTAGAACAGGGAGGGGACAGCTCAGGCAGGGGAGCTTTGAATCTCTTGATAACAGCAATGAGAATGAAAGCTTCAAACAGAGCTCTCTCTATACTCTGGACATAACCACAACTGCTTGGGACACCCAAGGGTAGCCCAGGTCTGCAGCAGAAAGAAAACAATCCTAATCAAACAATTGATCTCCTGTCCTCCCCACCCAAAGCCATAATCTGTACAGGCACAACTTGTAAACATTGTAATCATAAATCATAAAAATCAGCTTCCATTTGTCCTGATTTTCTCCACAGATCTATTTATGAGCTAGCCAATTAGTCCTTGAGCATCCTGGCTGCCTCAGCAGCTGCCTGCCTGCATGGCTGTCCCCATAACCAGAGCACAAGGACACTGCAGCCAGCCCAGATGGGAATTATTCCAAAAGCAAAGAGTTTCCTCACATCTGTTCTTAACTCTGTGGGATTAGGCCTTGACCACGTGCACTGCCTGGTTTCATTTCCTTACAGCAGCTAAAATATCTAGGCCACTGACAGCTGGAGTGTGCAGTGCTGCAGGTGTGGACACCAGAGGCAAAGAGGGGCACAGCAGCTGGCACCAGCCATCCCCTCAGCCGGGCACGAGTGGGATGGAGCACTGCAAAGGGGCAGGCATACGGCAAGGAGCACATGCACTTGGTTTTCATTGTTTCTATAGCCATGCGAGTTGGCAGAAGCACACAAACCCCAGGAGAGCTGTGACAGGCACAAAAGCAAAGAGACAAGAAACCAGGTGGGGAGCACCTCCACAGCCACTGTTTGCTGTATCCTCCCACACATTGGAGCTGGCTCTTGGCATTGCCTGCTAGCTATCAGTCACTTAACCTGTCCGCTGAAGAAATCTGGCTCCCCATTCACCTTCAGTGTCCATTTGTTATTTAATAGTGACTGATTCTTTCTAAGTAGTAAAATTCATTTAAATTACTACATGACTGACATGTCTTGCGCAAATTTTTGATGCTAATTAGTTACCTGATCTATTGGTTTTCTGATTTCTTCTTCAGCCAGTTCACTGCGTAACAATATCTTGTTAATACAGCCCCTACTCTCTTAGTACATTTATTGGTCATATCACAATGACTTCCTTCTTTCCTGCTACCAGCAGTCAATGTCCTGTAATCTAAACATGCTCTCCTTTCCCACCACAATCTTCCTCCATTCCACTGATGTGCTATCTCCTTTCTCTTCCTCCCTGCAGACCGTTAGTGCCAATAACAGCAAAGGCAGCCAAAGCAGAGAGTGCTCTCTGTGACAGCAAGAAGCCAGCCCAGAAGAGCTGGAAACAAGGGCTGGGAGGAACGAGGTACTCCGGGCCTTGGTCAGCTCTGCAGAAAGGAGCTGCATCCTCCAGCACGACACTGGCACTCTCCTCACATAGACTTCAGCTCATTGCCACAAGATGTGACTGCTTTCCCAGGGCAAATCAATGCCTTGTGTCAGACTGCAGGAAAACATGCCATTAAAAAAAGCAGCAGTACTGATGAACCAGTCAAGGCCTGAGAAAATAAATGACGCAAAATTAAATAAATTTTTTATTCAGAACAAGCTACTAAGCTCATGGACCTACAAGCATATCCTCAGATCTGGAGGTCCCAAATTTCTTGCCTTCCTGTCAGCACCAATCCATTAATCTTTCTCTGTGCACACAGACATACAAGATACTCCACTCTACTGTTAAAACTACCCCCCCCCCCCCC